>WBMW01005576.1:4954-64826 GCA_013396635.1 Penelope pileata
GAGAAAAACAGCGGGAGACGGTTCGGTAGCGCTGAGGGGAGGGCTGCTGGGGACAGTGACACTGCGCTGGTGTAATCCTGCCGGTTGTGCACGGGGTAACTCTGTTACACGTGTAGCTGTCTGCTCCCAGTGTTTTTACAAACTTTAAAACAAATATGGTTGACCTGGAAAGTTTTGCTTTGGGAATTTGTAACAAGTGTTCTGGTTAGCTCTAAAACTGATTTGGTTATGCTGCTTCGTGGTGCTGTGGGTCCTGTGTAACTTTTAGACAAGGTTTATTTGGAGTGGATTTAAGAGTAACTACGACTATGTGGTATTTGAATGTGTATTCTGATGGTGGATGGAAGCAGCTTTAGAAACCTTGTGGATCTGGAAGTGCAGGAAAAAGGAGGAGAAAAATGTAAAATAATGGTTTGAGATAAAAGGGTGTCTTTTGGAATATTAATTTAAAAGATCTCAGAAAGATACGGAGATAATAGTAACACAGTGCATGAAAGTTGCTTTTAATTTACACATGAAACTTGTTTTTAATTGAATTGCATTAAATGAAATGCTTTTCTTTCTTTATAGTAAGAGTCCAGGATGAGTTATGCAGAAAAACCTGATGAAATCACAAAAGATGAGTGGATGGAGAAACTTAATAACTTGCATATTCAGAGAGCAGACATGAACCGCCTTATCATGAACTACCTTGTTACAGGTAACAGCAGGCATGCTGGCAGGCTCTTATTCTAACCAAAATGGTATGTCCTGATAAAATATGGTACTAGATGGAGTGAAATCAAAGACTTTAAGGATTCAGTGATTGCTGTTGGCTTGTTTTAGCAGTGTGCAGCTGCTCTTGTGTTCTTTTATTCTCTCTCGGTTAGATTAAATCAGGGACATAGCAGGTATCATGACATAGAAATTACATTAACTAACCTTAATTTTTATGCTAAAAGATCCAGAAGAAAATATTTTTGGATTGCTGTAAACAAAAATGACCTGCTTCTCTATGATATCCTTTTTTGTACCATGAAGACAGAGTTTGAGATTTGCTCCTGTGGTTGAATAGCACTCTTAAAGCTTCACAGAACAATTATCAGAAGGAAATTTTAACTGTCCAGAAAGGTAGACTCTGAAAGAGCACTGTTGTCAGAACAGTTTGAGCCCCCAAAATATTAAGCCCTTCAGCATATAGCCTAACTTTATACTTGAAGCAATCAAAAACCCTTGGAAATTGTCCCTGGCAATTATGATGCATACCATCACAGTAAGCTGTCCTGACTAGGGCGGAGGTGTTTCATCTACACCCCTGTTTACAGTGGTGTGTGGCAGGAGCTTCTGGGATGAGAGAACGACATCTCAGTGCCTTAGTACAGTATGCTAAATCATTTTTGTGTGTATGAAAATATAACTTAAGATTTAGAGTAGCTGTTAAAAACTTTTATCAACACTACATTTTTTTTACAAAAGCAAAATTCATTTTCATTTGTTCTCAGTAAAACTATAAACATGACTAGGGGATAGAGGGAGAAGCAAAGCCATGCAAATTTTTAAAATATGAGCCCATTTTGGAAAAACTACAATGCTTTATTAAATCTTTAAAATCAAGGGATGTCAGGCTACATGTCACTTACATCCTTAGAGAATGAGGGCCCTTGAGTTACAAATGAACTAAGCGTGTACTGCTAGCTGCCTGTTGGATTAGATGCTTATAGAAATAAAGAAGAATTTTTCTGAAGTTCAGAATTCATCTGTATATCACAAAAATGTACAAGCAATACTCAAATCTTTTCATTGAAGCTGATATTCTTTAAGTTGTTTTGTAAAACTGATTGCATAAGTAAAATGTTTTTATTTCAGAGGGCTTTAAAGAAGCAGCAGAGAAGTTTCGAATGGAGTCGGGAATTGAACCCAGTGTTGATTTAGAGACTCTCGACGAAAGAATAAAAATTAGAGAAATGATATTGAAAGGACAGATTCAAGAAGCCATTGCATTAATAAACAGCCTCCATCCAGAATTGTTAGATACGAACAGATATCTTTACTTCCATTTGCAGGTAAGGACAGGTGGAAATTTTTATTTTTGTTTTAGAAGTTGTTAAGAAACCTCTGGAAAAAGTAGTGTGGGTTTTAAGAGTATGTTAAGGGCGTTGTGGCTGAAAGTGGATGCGATTTCAAATGTTTGTTTTTGACATCATTTGTAGCAATGGGAAACTTTGTAGCATGGTACAATACCTTTACATGAAAACCTGTAACATTAGGAATGATCTGCGATTTACCAACAATGAGTCTGGATTTCTGGTGGTTCCTTTAGTAATGCATGTTTTCAAAACAAGTTATTTGAAAGGAGCAGGCTACCTTTTTCAGTAGAATTTGTTGGCAAGTCTGTTATTCCTTGTCTCACGCATTTAGAATTGACCTTAAACTTTCATGTTATGGGATAGTATTTGTCTCAAATTATCTGCTAATGACTGGAGATTATAATCTTGAAATACTGAAGATTTGCTAATTTGTTTAGCTAATATTGCTATGTTTTTTCATACGTAGCAGCAGCATTTGATTGAACTGATTCGGCAGCGTGAGACAGAAGCAGCTCTGGAATTTGCTCAGACCCAATTAGCGGAACAAGGCGAGGAGAGCCGGGAATGCCTGACAGAAATGGAGCGCACGCTGGCTTTGCTTGCCTTCGATAATCCTGAAGAATCACCATTTGGAGACTTGCTTAACATGATGCAGCGACAGAAGGTAGTATTTTTGCACAAGGAAGTTGATGTCTTTTATTCATATGTGGTAAAAAGATGTCCAAATATTTTTGAAATGTTTAGAAAAATGTATATAGCGTTATGCAAAAGAACAGAAGTATTTCTTAAGGAGCATTTGAAAAACTAATGTTCCTGTAATCAACTATTTGGCTCTCTTCCTTGTTTTCTGTAGGCTGCTAGCGTATGGAGCTTTGTCCTGACCACGTTCTGAGGAGTTAACAAGCTGGGTGCAATGTTATCAATGTCTGTGTGACATTACCGGTGTTAATCATAGGAAAACTATTACTAAACTCTAGTGTTTCTTTTCCAGGTATGGAGTGAGGTTAATCAAGCTGTTCTAGACTATGAAAATCGTGAATCAACACCCAAGTTGGCGAAATTACTGAAACTACTACTGTGGGCTCAGAACGAGCTAGACCAGAAGAAAGTGAAATACCCCAAAATGACAGACCTCAGCAAGGGGACAATTGAAGAACCCAAGTAAAATGTGTGCAGATGGACATCAAACAATCGTAGTACTGCACAGTATACATTTATATCAGTCTGTGACTGAAATATTTTTACTACAGTACAGCACTCAATTCAGATTTTTCAATGAACATCTAATTTGAAGGGAGAAAAGTCCCTTTTAAATGCTGCAAAAACTGCATTGAAAGGCGCTGTATCTCTTTGAAAGTCTGACTTAGGCTATGCACTATAATACATTTTTAAAAAAAAACAGAAACAGGACAGGAAAAATAGCATTTTTAAAAGTACAGAACTCAAGCTTTCTAATTGGCTACTGATGCCTAGTTTAGTGGCCAGTGAGTTAATATGGAGTTATATTGGCAACTATTCAGTTAAGTTTAACTGTCTCCTGTTTGAAATATGTATATAGAACAGTGAATATTTTCTACCTTTAAGTTATAGCAAGATATACATTCCCCTTAAGAGTAACTGGTCACGTTTTCATCTATAAATTTTGCAGTAAGGTCAACCTTTTGCCTAGAAAATAGTGTACAAACTTGTAAATCTTAATTTAAGGACTTTTTTTTCCTCGTTTCTGACTTTTTGGTGCTTTATATGGTGAGAGCTATGTTCGTAATGGATCAGTGACCCATCTTTTTCGCGAGGCGTATTGTTGGAAATAACATTTTTTTCTGAATTTTCACGAATGACCAAAATGGCCCTCAGAGGCATTTGAGAGTTTTTCTTAACAGGGACCTTCCCCCCTCCCACCCTCCCCATGTAAAGTTTGCAGCTGTAGACACTGCAGTGATTTCAGCAGGCTGCTAAAGCTTTGAGGGCCACTGGATTTTTATAAGCGGAGAGACATACTTGTGTTAGGAAATGAAGTGGGGGGAGAGATACTTATTGAAGCCTCTGATGCATCTTCTTGTGCAGGATCTGCCTTTATGCTTGTTGAATAAGAATTGTAGTTTTAGAGCTACTTGGGCTATTTTTATGCCTTGAGCTGAGCAGAGCAGGGCTGTCTTTAAAGGCTGAGATTTCCATTTCCTTGGTTCTTCCATACCTTTCTGAAGAGATGCAGTTCATCTTCACCTGTATTCCTTTGTTTACTGACTGTCCTCACTCCACTTAGGATTATAGTTTTAACATTTTACATGTGAAGTCCGGACTTTCAAGTCAACAAATTGTAATCTTCTGGGTATGGGATGTTCAGGTAAACTTCGTTTTGTGGCACTGTTCACTGGTATATATCCAGTGATAGTAAGCACTAATCTTGCCAAATCGATCTCTAGGTTTTTAGATCCATATATCAAGTTCTTAAAGATTTGCTGAACAAAGACCAATGTGATGGGTGAAGTAGCTTAACATCACGATACACTGGCAGTTGTCATACCAGTCCCATACTGTACATAATCTAGTCTTGTATGGTAGATATTACCCTGTAGAATGAAACTTAGTTTTCACTTAATTTTACTGGAATACTAACGCATTAAACTGTATAAAGCTTTGCAGATACACCTGACTTATGGAAACTTAAAAAAAAAAAAAA
The DNA here is from genome assembly GCA_013396635.1 of Penelope pileata. Classification (NCBI taxonomy): domain Eukaryota; kingdom Metazoa; phylum Chordata; class Aves; order Galliformes; family Cracidae; genus Penelope; species Penelope pileata. Next base: position 9,701 of record WBMW01005576.1, read on the forward strand.
AAAAAAACAAACCTGTTACTGATTGCATTACTGTGAACACTGTTTACTTGTGTAGCTATTTTTTTGTGGGGGGAATCCATTGTTTGTTAAGCAGCTATTAGAGATGCAGAGCACTAAGGTTAAGCTAGATGATGGATATAACACAATTATTTGTTCCCATTTATTACTGATAGTTTTGTTCTGCACTTTTAAGGCATTTGTGGCATGGAGGTCTCAAGTTTATACATAAACAAGCTATCAGTTGCCCCCAAGTTCAGCAGTGGTCTGGCTTTCCTTTACCCAGACTGGTTATTTTAACACCAAAATTTTAACAGTTGTGGTTTTTTTTTTGGTTTGTTTTATTTTTTTTTCCTTTACAGTCGGTTGATGTCTGAAAACCATGTATAACTTTTAGTTTGTGAGAAACTGTATGGTTAATGTAACTTTGTTTAATAACAAACTGCAGAAACAAAACTGGAATAGCTCTAATTTCTTCATATATAACTTATGTATCAGCTTTTTCTCTGTTTTGACACTTTTGTACTAAATCTCATCTAAAGCTTCTCCCGGATGAGTGGAACGTGGTGCGGTTTTGTGGCATGACTAGCATTTTTCTCCATGAGAAATGCAGTATTACAGTCCTGGTTGAGAAGTTCACTGTACTTCTAGAATACTACATTGATTTCACATAGTATTTGGGCAAAGATTGAGCATAGATTACTTGAATTTTCACTGGCTTGGTTTTTTTTTTCCATTAAAAAATAAATGTTTTTTAAGGGGTTTAATATAAAGTTAGTATAGAACTATTTCACTTTGTTTTTATGAACATGCCACATTGATAAGCAGCTTTAATCTGTAAAGTTTTTTGGTAACTGCGAGAAAATATTCGAAAGCTATGCATTTTAGAGAAAGCATAAAGGTAGTCATAATGGTACTTCTAAGGATCTTTATATTAGTGTATATAAAATAGTTTGCATATACAAATATAATATATAATCTGTTTGAAATATTCTTGAATGGTAGGGGCTGTGAAACATAATATAATTTATGGAAATATTGTACACAGTAAACAGACCTCTGTCAGTACACGAATGGACTTTTGTCATATGCATGAGAAATGTCTTATTTGGTGACTACTAATGAATGGAATTTTGTTAACCCATTTTTGCTAGGTAACCACTTTAACAAATACTATTAAATGCCACTTTGAACAGTTTGCTTTAGTGTAAAAATACATACTTTGTTTCACTTAATTTAGAACAATACGAGAATAACTTTTGTATGAAGATTTGTTCCAAACTCAACGGTGGCAAACAATTGTGGTATGCTACACTCGTTCTTCCCTCAGACTTTCTTTTGCTGAAAGCAAGTAAGATTTTTTTTTTTCCATTAATGGGAAATGGGCTATAAATGTCTTATTTGCCTCTGCAAAAAGACTTGATATCAAGTGTGGTTTGATTAGGCTACAAATCTCGTTCCTTCTCCAAAATCTATCATTTCCCTACTAGCTGTCTCTTGGCTCTTACCATGTTTCTTTTCTGCCTGTCAAATCTAAGCTAAACTGTGGTTGCTTCTGTTGTACAGTGGAGTCGTTTGTGAACGGTAGGGGATGATGGGTTTCCACGAAGATGAGGTACTGGCAATACTTTCTGAGGAATACTGAACTGTTTAATTTTATATAGCTGCAAAACCAGAGGCTGCTGCACAGAAAATAACAGCAGAATGTTAAGTAAAGCATTTCCTCTCAAGTCTTTTGGAGAGGCAAACACACAGAGCTTGAAACCAGCAGGAGTACTTCTCTCAATCTTAAGATGATTTCATTGAAACACTTTCTGCTCCTTCCACTTGCATTAAAAGAAAAATTGAAATGATCGTGGAGAACACTTATGTAGCATTAAAAATGTGTGAAGTTACCTGGAAGTAATTCTGTCTCCTTTCCACTCCTTGTGCATATAGGTGAAGCCATTGCATTATTCTAGGATGATTTTATTGTTTTTAATTTGTACAATTTGTGCTTTGTATGCTTGAGTATAAGCTTAAAAGCATTACTTAAAAAAAAAAAAATCCTTGACTAGTAGATGAGTGTTGCTCAACTTATTTCACATCATTTTCTGTCCAAGTTCATTATGAAGCTTATTAAATTGAGTTGGAGCGTGGTCCCTGTGTGTCTTATCTTCACGGGTTGCCGGACCTCCTGTTGTCATCAGCAGCTGAAAGCATCCTTCAGGTACCTGAATATAAAAGGAGGAGGAGTCATATTGTGCTCTAAGTCTGCCTTTACACTACAGCAAGTTATGATGGCTTCTGACCTGCCCTGCAGATATCTCTTCTATCCAGAAACAACATAACTGGTTAGTATTAGTTTCTGCCATAACGTTCTCAGTGAAAATGGCCCAGTAAAGTTCATGAGCGATGTTGTCCCCGCAAGCTGCAATTGGACTGTCTCTTCAGGAGATGACAGTTGTCTTTTATGGAATGTGTGAGCCTCTTTCTCTTCTCATATCCCCTAAAAAATACAGAATTGGGTCATAATTTGTACTTTGTAAAGTCTTCAAATAATACAGCTGTTGTGTGAATAAAATTCAGTGAGGGTATATGTTGGCTCAGATATTAACCCAATAATCTTTTGTTTGGTTTAATCTTTGACAGATTAATCTGAATATGGAAAAAATAGAGGAGATTGTTTTCTGAAGTCAGCACCTGTCTTCTGAATTATTTCCATTTGCCATTTAATCAGCCTGAAGGGAGGTTTGCCTCCAGAAAGTTACGCAGCAGTGAAAGGAACAGTATCTGTAGTTTTACTTTTTTAAACATTTATGCACATGTGGCTGTTACAAGCTGGCTGTCAATTTTATGCTCAAACACATTTTTTTTTAACTACAGCTATTTTTGAAAGTAAAATTAGCTCCTTACATTAGAAGCAAATTAGTCAAAGAATCTATGTTGAGGAGGTGATGAGCAGTAGGGAGGAACTGAAAGTACAAAACCAGAAGACTTGGTATGATATACTCAGTTTTGAGATTCAGTCATAACGTTAGTAGATAATATTGCAGGACTGGATGTGTGTGCATCCCACAGAAATGAAAGTTAACACAGTAAATCAAACGGGTATAAGCAGGTTTTCTCTGTCTGTGATTGCTGTACCGTGCCTAAGACATTGGCTCTTCTGTACTCTGTTGAGCAAATTACATGCATCTCACTTCTGTACTTATATCAGCACTCATCTCCCCTCCCACCTCCATTTAACTCCAAAAATACACACTATTTATCTATGTACACAGCCCTCATAACATTGAACAATGGTTTTGATTTTTGGCTGCATTTCCTCATGACTTGGCTCCCTCTTCTGGAAACAGACACAGTAGCAGTGAATAAAAATACCTCCTTTGCATAGTTTCCAGTTTCCTGGCCAAATAATTGAAGGAAAGCCTACAACTTGATGAAGGCTGTGGTTACTCTGCATAGTTCCCTCAGTTTGCACTCACACCAAAGCTGGTCAGCATTGTTTGCTTTCTCTGTGGACAGCAGTGTGCAATTGTATGTGATGATGCCATAGGCCTTTTGGGGGAGACCTCTTTCCTCCAAGGAAGAAGTGCTGAGGCAAAGAACATTGCATGACTTTATGACATTTACTTTGGTCAGCCCTGGAGGCCTCCTTGTTGTGGAGTTGTCTCAGTGGGGTGCAAAGAAGCTTTTGCTACTTGGTTCTCTAAGGTAGGTTCAGTTCAGTGATACCCATCTTGAAGTAAGATAACTGATCTTTGGAGACTTGAAAAATATTCCTGCTAGGAGAATTGGGGTGAGTTAGCTAAACAGCAGGCTCCTAAAGTTTTATTTTTATTGAGCATTTACAGGCTGCTGGTTTCCCCGCTGTAGATGGGAGATGCTCACTGTGCACCTGTACTCTTTGGTGTCTCCAGAAGCTTCAGGACCTCTCCCATGGGCTGTGTATGGCCTCAGGCAGGTGGTGCAGGACCTTCTCCATCCTTTGCTGACCTGGACTTTTGCTGTGCCTGCATCCAAGTTGCTGTCAGCCACACGATCACCTGAGCATTGTCTTAACAAAGCTCCTCCACCTGCTCATTCATATTCCCAAAGTGATTCATAAGTCCTCTTGTTCTGGAGAGAGAGAACCATTATTTTAATTATCTATTTCCATAGAGGACTCTGATTATATCTCTCTGACACTTAAAGGAAGGCAGCAGCTCTGTCCTGCAGAGGTAAACCAAGCTGCAACAATACCGATTCCTATTTATTTTCTGCCTGAATTGGTTGGGAGTATCGTATTTACTTCTAATCCTTAAAAAGCAGAGAGAGAGAAGCTGGCAAATCTGGAAAGGCAGAGGAGAGAGGGGCTGTCCCATGGGCAGTGCAAGCAGCATTGCACATTTTGGGTGTTGGAGGGAGAGGCGAGATCATTTAAGTCCCTTCTGTTAAACCCCGGTGATGTTGTCAGTGGGGTGTAAATATTTACCGAAGGAGGAGAAAAACAGAAAGAAAAAAAAAAAACAACACAGAAACCAAGTTTGAGGAAGACACGAAGTCCCGCTCCGGGCGTATTCCGCGGGGTCGCCGGTTCGAGGCTGCCCCGCGCCGGAGCCGGAGCCGGAGCCGGGACCCCGCCCGCCCAGCGGCACTGCGGGCGGCCCCGGCATCGTGGCGGGCGGCGGGACTTCCCGGAACGGCTCTGCGGGGAGGCGGTGACACGTGGCCGCGGCTCGGCAAGGGGGAGGGAGCGGGCGGCCGGGGCGATGTGAGCCGGCGGGGCCGGAAGGCGCTGCCCGCATGGCCGCGGGCGGGGGCAGGAATGTGCCGCTGTGCGGTGCCGAGCACGGCCCCCGGGCCGGGCAGCAACACGACAGCATGAGGAGGGATGGCGGTGGGGAGCCCTACTGGTCCAGGTAAGGCTGCCCGGGAGGATGCGGGGTTGCGGGAGGTGCTGGGGGCACGCGGGGCTCCGGGGGAGCAGAGCCTCTGCGCGGTGCGGTGCGGAACGGCTGGGAAACGGCCGGGGAAACAGCTCTGAAGTTTCTTCCTGGGCTGTAGGCAGTTATTGAAACACTCTGTCGAAACTACTGTGGGGTTTATCGCAGTGTTCCCGCCGGGATGTTTGTCCTGGTGATAGTAATTAATTAAGATAACTCCTGGAATAGCAGCAGGGCAGCAGCTCGGCAGCATGGACCTCTTTCTGTTCTTTCCTTCTCCCCTCCTGCCTTCATGTGATGAAGCCAAGGACGGGATTGGCCAAAGCACAGGGGCTGCAGGCTGGTACATGGGGCACTGCAGAGCCCCAGATCCTGCGCTGTCTCTGCTGTGCCTCGTGTTACATGCTGGGATTCCAGCAATGTGCTCCTACCTTATACCCACCTGGATGAACTTCTGCATGGGAGCCGCTGTTCGTTTAGGAACAGCCTCCCTCTTGGCCCCTTCCCTGCTCCTCGTGTGTGCAGTTTGGGGTGCATCGTGTAAGAATGACATAAAACTGATAGAGAGTGTGCGAAGGAGGGCCACGAAGATGGTGAAGGGTCTGGAGGGCACGGTGTGTGAGATCATTCAGTGTGTTCGGCCCAGAGCAGAGGGGGCTGAGGGGAGGCGTCATGGCGGCCTGCAGCTCCCTCATGGCGGCCTGCAGCCCCTCACAGGGAGCGGAGGGACAGCACTGAGCTCTGCTCTCTGGTGACAGCGACAGGGCTTGAGGGAATGGCATGGAGCTGTCAGGGGAGGGTCAGGTGGGGTTTAGGAAAGGCTCTGCCCCAGAGGTATGGGCATGGCACTGCTGCCCAGGGCAGTGGGCACAGCCTCACGCTGCCAGAGCTTAGGGAGCAATGGGACACCGATCTCAGGCATAGGGTTTGGGTTTGGTTGATCCTGTGTGGGGCCAGGGGCTGGACTCAATGATCCTTGTGAGTCTTTTCCAACTTGGGATATCTATGAAAATACCTAGCAGTCCTGTTAAGCCCAAAGTGACCCCTTTATGCCCCTGCTGGTAAAACAAAAGAGATGGCTGATGGTGGTTGTTGATGAAGTATTTATCGAGAAAGACGTATTTTGAGATGATTCTGACAGTATTGCTGCTAGTGATTGGAAGAACTCAGTCTGTGTGAAAGAGCAGTAGGATCATCATAACTGTATTCAGCTTGTTGCCTGTCTTGCAGTAATTCACAGAGACAGAGATCACATCCCCCTCGTTGGGCCAGGATGTACGTATGTGTGGTTGTGCCTGTCCCGTGTTTGGGAATGCGTTATGGTCTCAAGCAAACAAAGCAGGGAGCGGGAATGGGAGTGTTCTGCCAGGTCACGCGAGTTGGTAGAGCTACAGAACGTGGCTAGTGGTTAAAAATCAACGTAGTGGACAGTTTTTGATCAACGTGTGCAAATAGCTCTCAACATTTCCATGCAATGAGTTATTGCCATGGAGGCAACGTTTTATCAACTGGGGGAAGTGACACGGGTTCTGCATTCATGCTCCAACAAAAGATATGCCAGGCAGCCTTCCAAGATCTGTCTGCACTGTCAGTGCAAGGAGAGATAAGCATTTATCTCTGTAGGTTTATTTTTCCATCTTTGTTCATGCTGCTTCTTCTTTTGTCCTCCGTTTTTCAGCTGGCTCTTCCTTCCTCTCGCACTGTTCTTGCCCCATGGTTCACCCTGCCTCCCCAGATGCCCTTCCCAAATTTTTCAGTAGGTTTCCAATGGCTCTGTTATCACACATCTGCTCTTCCTCTTCCAAGAACGACACCTGGGGATTGAGAAGTTTGGAGCTTGAGAAGTTGCTTGTGTTTGTAGCACACTGGGACACATAGAGAGCACTTTTTGTCTGGAGACCTTAACATACCAAGCAGGACCTTCAGCAGTAGGTGTGTGTTAGCACCTCTGGTTGAACTGGTGGGAAGGCTGAGGCACTGAGAGAAGAAATCTATGGCCAAAGGTTGGAAATAAAGCCATGGGCGGATCCCGGCAGCGACATGGAGACAACGTTTTGGATGGTGCCTCCAGGAGAGAAACACAGCACAGAAAAGTCAGTGTGTCGTGGGAAGAAAATGGCTCCTGAAACCACACTGCCTCTCCCAGCCTCTGGCTACACCTAAAGACAAGGGATTATTATAGCAGTTTCTCTCAACTTCACAGATAAAAGGAGTTGTACCGCTGGCCACGTGCTGCTCTCCAGGCGTCTGACTGCGCTTCTTGCCAGGAGCCAGAGATCACGTTGTTTTCCTGAGCTCTGTACCCCGATCTTTGTCAGCTTTAGTTGCCTTTTTTTTTTTTTATGACTTTTTTTTATTATTATTATTATCCAAGTTTCTCACTCTGATTTTAATCACACCCTTGCTGAGAACTTTTCACATGGAAACTGTGAGCAAAAAATGCATTTCATTTATGGCTGATCCCTGTATGTCTCTACATCAGCGTGCAAAGCACGCCTGTGCTTTGTTACTACATTTTCCCACCTCCTCCACCTGGACTAAACAACTATTTCCAGCTCATGAGAGCTGCTCAAATCCAATTTCATCTTTGCTTTTGCCGAGAGCAAGAAATGAAGAGAGGGAATAAGCCGAGAGCTGTGCTCGCTGAACACCGCTTTGTTGCCATCTGTGGCTCTGCAGAAGACGTTTGTACACGGGAGGCTAACAGGAAATCAGCAGCTTTCCCAGTAAAAAAGCCCTGTGTCCTCTGTGCTCTGGCTGGCTGTTAGCTGGTGGATTGGAAAAAAGCCTCCTCTAAACCCAGAAACTACTTTTGACAGCAAGAAATCACCAGCTTGGTGCTGGTCTGCAGCATGACAAAGTCAGCATGAGGAGGGAAGAAAAAACACTCTCTAGACAAGCGTGATGTGTTATCAAGGGTGGGAGAGATTGCTGGTAGGAAAAACAAAGAGAAGTGAGAGGATTGCTGAACCAGGTTAAAAATAACCACCTGGGTATTATCTCCTGGCTCAGGAGTGTCTGCATTTGTGCGTTGTGATTGTGTGGATTGCTGTGAATCACAGCAGGAGGCAGCTGAGCTGGGACTGAGGTTTCCTAAGGGTCTGTTCCCCTGCCAGGTCGCCCTGTGCTTGTGCCAAATCCCTGGGTTTGGTGGCCCTGAGGTGTGGCTGGGAGCTGGGTCTGTCCCCACTGATAGCCCAAACTCCAGCAAGCCCATTTTAACAGCGACCTGCAGAGCCGAGGGGAAGGAAGGAGGCAGGTTAGAGTAATAAGGTTGGATAAATATTTGCTCTGTGGCACCTACTGGAGAAGTTCCTCCAGAGGAACACACACTGCAAATAAAGATACCCTGTGCTGCTGGCTCTCCTTCCGCTGTGGGATGCCCCAGGCATCCTTAAACATCAGTGTCACTGCTGTGCCCTATGCTGGGGACCATTTGTGGTGGGATCCAGGCCCCAGGGGAAGCACTGGGAGCCTCAAAGCAAAGCTGTGACCTGGTGCACAGAGCTGTGCTGGGGCAGAACCGAGGGACATGGGACAGAGCTGCTCAAACTCAGCACTGCTGCCATACAAAAGCCACCCATGAAGAGTCATTAGGACTCAATTACAGTCCTTGTGCTAATTATAGTCTGTCTGGGTGGTGGCTGGAGGTTTATGAAATAGGAAGTGTTTTCTAGCTGCACGGCTGCTCTGTCTGCAAATTGGGTCCCAGAAGGGGATGCAACTGCAGGTGCCTGTTCCTTGCACGAAGGAAGCCGCAGAGCCCAGCCATGAGTTCAGGTTCAGATGTGCTTCACTCTTACTGAGCATGGTTATTTCCAGCCCAGATTGCTATTGGTGCAATTAGGTTCAATTTGCTAACGCTGATAAAGCTCTGTTTCTCAGGTGGCAATTGTTATCTCCAAAACCTTTGGTTTTGTTTGTCATTATTCCTTAGTTCTTGAAGCAGTTTTGGTTTTCCTCCCTTGTGCTAGTCAAGGCTTTTCCTGTAACCTTTGCTGTTGTTGTTTTGCACTGAGCAGAACGTTGACTCATCGGCAGCCTCTGTGATAACTATAATTAGGAGAAAATGCATTTACAAAGCTCTTTCCTCTGATGTAAGCACATCGTCCTCCTGGCAGAGAAGTAATTCTTGCCGTGCTTTCAGGTGGGTGTGGGCAGCCAGCAATTGCATTTGACACTTGTATTGGTAGGGTGGATTTTCCTTGCTGGATGTGCTACCTGTGGAGCAAGCGGTGGGCTGAAGCCCTGGCTGTGGTCCCCACTTGTTTTCAACAGAAGTGTCTACCAATAAAAACACAGGAAAAGGACATAGATGTGTAGAACAGAGCAGTGATCAGCGTGTGCACTGAGACCATGTCACGTACGGTGTATCATACGTAGTGGCTTTGAGAAAGATTCGAAGTCCTCCCATGCCCCATTCCCACCTGCACCTCCTGCACTGCTGCCTGCAGGTTGTGCTTCCCCTCCCCTCGCTGCAAAAACCTGCTGGGGGAGGAGAGCCCAGCAGTGTTATGGAGAAAAATTAGTTGAGCTGCACAGTCCTTTTCCTCTTCATTTCTACCTTCTTGGGGTAAAAACATCCATCTAATATCCCATCCAAGTGCTGCTGTGCTCGTCAGTAACCACTGGGAGAAGAGGCAGTGCTCAGCTCCAGCCGCAGGATGCTCACAAAGGTCTCTGTGCTGCAGGGGGAAAAGTACAGTCCAGGGCACTGTCTCAGCAGCTGAACAATAGTGAATACCCACACACAGTGCAGGTGTTGCACTTGGTCACCCCAACTGTTCAGGTTCAGTAACTCCCATTAACCAGCGTCGTGCTGCTGTAGATAAGGGGAGATAAGAGCTCTGGGCTGGCTGCAGAATGGAGGTGGTAGGAGCTATGGCTCTGCAGGTGATAAAAGAACAACCTTTGTTTTTACAGCAAGTTGAGGTGTGATCACTGCATGTCCTTACAGCATGAAGCCAGGAGAGCGTTTGTCACCATTTGTTCAAATGACCGAGGCAGGCCAACCCTTGGTTACCTGTTCTTCCAGTAAAGATAAGGGAGGTTTTCTGGTTCCTGTGCTATTTTGTACATTTGTGTGTGTGCACAGTCAGGACGGGTCCAACCTTCAAAGCTCCAACTGCAGAGCTCCTGGTTCCTCCTGCCAGGAGCTGCTTATCTGCCGTGTCAGGAAGCAGCAGTAAATTCATCTCGAGCGCGCCCGGCGTGCTTTCCTTCTCATGGTGCCTTTGTCTCTGCATTTGACACATTTATAAATGGGTTTGTGCTGCGTGGGATTAACCTACATTTACCATAGATCCGGAACAGAGGAGTGAGTGTTTGTTTCAACATAAAAGTGGCCCAGGTTGTTTCCCGTGCTGGTGGGTGTGCTTAGCAGGGTGGAAAGCACAGAGGTGAATGCCCTGGCACGGTGGATTCCACAATCTGCCCCGGAACAGGGAGAGCTGTTTGCCCAGCACTTTGTGCTCTGGCCTCTGGGCCCAGAATTAACCAAATACAAACAACGTGCGTAAATAGTGTATGTTCTCACTGAGCTTATTTTTACACAGGCTCTGGCCTGCAGAGCAGGCAGGAGTAAATATCCCAGCCCACATCTTGTGCAGGAGCGCTTGGCTTGGGGCTGGGTGCTCACAAACTGAGCACATCCTTCCAGTGTCATCCTGAACTCCTTCCAGGCCAGGCTGGGTTGTGTTGCTCCTCTCTCCTGTTCAGCCCCACCTCTCTCACTAAAGCATTCCTCTTTCCGTGTCCTGTTTAAGGAGGGTAACGTGCCACCTCCCCTGGGAATGGGGAGGAATGCCAACTAACAAATACTTGCTACCAACACAGTGAGTCACACTCTGACCTTTCCTTTGTTACCTTTTAAAGAACAATTCCTAAAGCTTTTGTTTGAGAAAAAAAGCCCAACAAACCCGATTCCCCCCCGCCTTCCCCTCTACCTGCCCAAGCATCCCGCTCCACCTGCACCCTGCGCACACGCAATGATTTCAGGATAAAAATCAGCATCATTCACAGAAGTCACATTTCTGCGCATCAGAACCGCTGTGCCCGTGGTTATGGTGCTGACTGTTGGAGGTGCAGATCCACCCGGCCATTTCCCCACCTGCTTTTTGCCCCTTGCAGGCCCAAGTGCCGCGTGTGGACGGTGATGCTGCTGCTGGGGACCTGCCTGCTGTACTGCGCCCGCGTCACCGTGCCCATCTGCGCCGTCGCCCTGAGCACGCACTTCGACTGGGACAAGAAGCAGTCGGGCATCGTGCTCAGCAGCTTCTTCTGGGGCTACTGCCTGACTCAGATCATCGGGGGACACATCAGTGATCAGTACTGGGAATTATTTCTGTGTTTTCCCCTGCTTGGGCTTTCTTTTAGAGCTTGGTGTTGACCTCGCGGTTCACGTTTTGGCAGTGCCAGCTTTCACGCTGGGACAGCAATAGGGCAAGGGGTGAAGCCTCTCGGTGGGGAGAAGCTTGCTGTGTTTCTCCATCAGCCCTGCCCAGGGTCTGTAGCCCTGATTCAGGAAGCACACATGCAGCTTTGCCTATCCCTTCCCATGCCTGGCTCTTAACATTGGTGCCATGGTTATAGTGCAGTACGCACCGAGGGACTTTGCACAGACAAAATTCCCAGCAAACACACACAGTGCCCAGTTCCTGCCTCAGCCATCCCATGCAGCTGCCACAGAGAGCTGTGGTCATGTTAATGGACACGTAGAGCAAGGTGGTTTCTTCTCACCTTTAGACAGTGAAGAGCACTTTTACACCAACGTGATTTTTCTGATGGAAGTGGTTTTCACCACTGGTTCAGTCTTTGCAATAAAAAAGCAAACCCACAAACGTACATGCTAAGCTGATGAAACAAATAGTGGGTGTGAAGTGGCTTTTATTTTAGAAAAGTGATAAATGCTGAGCTCCTGCCTGGTTCCTGCTGCTCACTCTGTCCATTAACAAACGATTTAATCCCAGCTCTGTCGGATGCCGCACTGACCACAAGACAAAAGATTTCCTTTTTGCAAAGAATACAGCTTTTTTCTGTTTGAAAACAATCTTCATTTTCATTTCAGCACCTCCAGTGTTTCCACCTGACCTTGTGCAGTCTTTTTCCCAAGCAAGCCTCTATCCCAGCTTCCTTCATGTTTCAAGAAACTGAATGCCTTTCGTTTACCATATCAATTAAAAACCAGCTACCCCAGCTAGCTGTAGGGAAAGATCTGGGTAATTATCTGCTCACGTTCCCTTCCCCAGCCACTTCTCCTTAGTGAGGAGGGCTTTCCTGTGAAGCCTTCCCTGTGAAACGTGCCTGGAAGGAGTGCACTATCCGTGCAGCGCACTCTGCTATTTCATTATGTTCCTTGAAAGTCTGCAAGCAGCAAAAAGCAACAACTCACGTAACCAATGCTAATAGGAAGCCATAGCTGTTGCAAAATAGCAGACAGACTGGAAGACACTGTTGGTGTCTAAGAAAAGCAGAAAGGTGGCAGCAGCTTGGACTTCCCCGCTTCTCTGGCCGGCACACATCCTGCACTGGGGCTGCCTCTGGGTCCTGTGCTGGGGGCTGTGCCCAGGGGAGGTGGGAAGGGACAAGGCCAGCTCTGCTGGTCCTGCTCCCATGGGGATAGAGGCCTTTGTTAGAGGAGAAGAACAGGTTTGACAGTAAATTCCGTCTTAAAAACCAGCTGAACTGGGAACAGTGCTTGAGGTTTGGCAGGGGGCTTTGTCCTTTTGCCTTCTGCTCATTTTTCGTACATGTTTTTCACCTTCCAGAATAGGGGGTGAGAAAGTCCTCCTCCTCTCAGCGACAGCCTGGGGCTTCCTGACCTTCATCACCCCGCTGCTCACCCAAATCACGTCTGCCCACCTCGTCTTCATGACCTGCTCCAGGTTCCTCATGGGGCTGCTGCAAGGTGAGAGCCGTGTCCTGAGCACGTGTTCGTGCAAGTCCTTTGGGTTGCGTTGTGTGAACTCTTCTGGGTGTTCCAGCAAGCCTCAACGCTGCCTCCCCACCTGCAACTTCCATGAAAAAAAAAGTGAAATTTCTAGATAAAGTCACCCACACATCCTTCCCCCATAGAAATCTCTCTGCAGGACATGGGCTGCCACAATAGGGAGCAACAGCTGCTGCCTTCTGAAATGGGAGCTGGGTTTGCTGTGTTTTAAAGCTCCTTCAAAGCATTTGGTGAAAACTGGTCCTTGCCAAAACCTTTAGATAGTTTGGGGGGATTTTCCTTTCCCCTTGCCAAGCTGCAGCACCGTGTGGATAAGCAGATTGGCAGTGATGAACTGGTGGCAGCAGCACTGATGGTGACATGGGATTGCAGAGAAGGCCCAAACACCGTTCATGGCAATGGGCCCCTTTATTTTATGTTACATCCCTGTGATGAGCTCACCCAAAGTCTTGTTGCTTTGTCTCAGTGTTTAGCTCCTGATAGATCTCTCAGATTTGCTTTTTGGCCTGCTGGTGAGTGCTCCCCAGCCTGACAGCTCCCTGCCTGCTTCCCTTGCTCGCAGGGGTCTACTTCCCATCGCTGGCCAGCCTGCTGTCCCAGAGGGTCCGGGAGGGCGAGCGAGCCTTCACGTACAGCACGGTGGGGACCGGCTCGCAGTTTGGGTAAGTTCACAAGGCAGATGGCTGTGAGCAGTGAATGACAGTCTCAGGACATCCTGGTGATGAAAGGACATTAAATAGTTGGAGGCAAAACTTCCAGCCCGACATTCAGGCAGGTGCCCGGGTCCATGAGGATGCTGCCTGCAGCTGGGGAAGCCTCAGGCAGTTGCTGTCTGTGCTCTCATGCACACATTGCTGAAGACTTTGTGTTCTTTGAAATGTGCTCTTTGCTCTTGTGTGTGTCAAGGATTTATGTGAGTTTTTTTTTTCTTCTGAGACAGACTTTGAAGAGTGTTTCCAACAGTTAATTACTGTGGGAAGCAGCCTGGCCCGGTAGGAAGAGCAGCGGTCAGCCCGAGGCTGCTCACCTGTCCTCTGGCAGATGACGAGAATAGAGCTTTCCCTTCTCTGCTAATTTCCACAAGACTTTCCTTTCTAAACAGAAGGGCTCCTTAAAAGCCAAATAGCATTGTTACTGTGTTTAATCACATGCTTTTTACGGGGGAGGAAGTGCAGCCCCCTGAGCCAGCCCCGTGGCTTCCCTTGCAGGACGCTGGTGATCGGGGCTGCAGGATCGCTCCTCCTGGACTGGTACGGTTGGGAGAGCGTTTTCTACTTCTCCGGTTTGCTCACGTTGCTCTGGGTTTACTGCACCTGCAAGTACCTGCTGACGGAGAGAGGTAAATCCAGCCCTCACCCCTGGGGCTGCGGGGCTCTGCTGGCGGCTTTCTGCACATCCCAGCATTTCCAAGGGCACGCCTGGTTTTACACAACGGGTTTTGTTTGGGTACCTTGTATCGTGTGCGGTGTCTGACTGAAGATGCTGAACCCAGAAACAAGATGTTGAGCTTTTGCTTTGCTGGTTTCTTGTTCCCAGTCGAGAGTCTGCTCTGCCTCCTCGGTTCCCTTAAGCACCGGTGAAAACACCGCGCAGAGCCTGATCTTCTAAGTGGATTAAGCTAAAGCCGGGCAAGATACTTATTCCCAACTAAGAGCATCTACACACAGAGCTTTTAAAAAGCAGTTAATCCGGAATATCTCTTCCAAATAACTGCCTGGGAGTAAATCCACACATGGGCAAACTGTTACACCTGGCCCCAGTGTGAGGAGTGCGCGTGGCATGCAGGAGCCCAGCCCACCCCGTGCCTGGTGCTGCACCAAATCCAGACCTGCCCAAAGGGATTCTGTCCAGCTGTAATGAGACACAGCAAGTGGTGCACGGGGCGGTGTGTGGGTGTAGTGGAGAGTTAGAAAAGATGCGTGTACAGTTATCTTGCAGGGCTGCACAGAATATTGCTGATCAGAGCTTTCCTCCGACCATTTTCTTCCCTGCAGATCTCATCGTCCCCATAGACAATTTAATGAGAGGCCTCTCAGTCTTGAAGCAGAGCAAAGTGCCCTGGAAGCAGCTGTTTAAGAAGGCACCGATCTGGTAGGGAGCAGCCCTGAGTGCTGGGCAGGGGGGGTTGGGGCTGAGCCAGGGCTGCGGGGCCATGAGAGCATCCTCTAACCAGGGCTTCTCACCTCCCTGTGCCCATTTGTTCTGTGTGTTTGTATTTTGTCTTTTTATATTTGGGAGACCTCGCCAGGTTTTCTAATCCCTTGTAAATAAAAACTGAAAGGGTAAGATTGACAAAAGATGGGGTTTGTTCTGTCTGGAGGGATGTCAGGCTTGGACATTGCTGGCAAACCTTTCTCGTTTGCAAGCTGTTCCCTGGCTGAGCCCTGTGCTCCTCCAGAGCAGCACCATGCTTGTTAGAAATGCTGCTTGTAGCAGGGAGCACTCAGTGGCACCTCCTGCAGCAGGATGGGTGGGAAGTGCACTCACTGGGTCACAGCCATGCTGAGCCCAGCCTGAACCTGGGTGCTGATGTCAGGCAGCTGGGGAGTGCAGTGCAGCAAGCCCAGAGCAGCAGTTATCTGCGAAAAGATCTCAGGAAGCAACTGCAGCTCTAAGGGATTTATTTATAGACCAGAAACTGAAATACTGCGCTGCTAGAATGCCCCTTTCTCACCCAGTGCGACCCATCATGCTGATTGCTCCCTCCCCGCTGTATTTTTTCAGGGCTGTCATCATCGCCCAGCTCTGCACAGCCAGCACGTTCTTCACTCTCCTCTCCTGGCTGCCAACTTTCTTTAAGGAAACTTTCCCTGAGTCAAAGGTAAGGGGCTGGGGGACGGTGAGGGGTGCTGAAGGCAGGGCATGGGGGCTGCCTCTGGTGCTCAGACTTTTTCTCTGAGGGAGGGGTGGTTTTCCAGTGCACAGAGCTCATTACACTGTGCTGCTGCAAATGGTTCCCCTTCCTGGGTTTTCATGGAGTCTTTAATGACATTGACATTCTATAGCTCAGAGCTGCCTGCAGAAGTGGTAATTACCATTAATAATGTGTGCTTTAAAAACACTGTGAAAGCTTCTCTGTCCTCAGCACAAATATTCCCACTGATCAGGGACCTGCTCATCACTAGGCACCAGCGTTTTTGTCCTGTTCTCAGAAACTGACACAACCTTTTCCACAATGTCTCTATTGGGGTTTCTTTTTTTTTTGTAATTTCCAGAACTTACAGATGCCTTTTATTATTGCATCCGTAAGGCGCTTTATGGCATTGATATTTATATTAAAATCATGTATTAAACCAGCAAACATATTGTTGTGACAAGATCTGTGCACCTCTTGTAATGTGCTTGCAGCAGTAATTCACCATCTGTTAAGCCTTATATCACGGTCCTCTTATGTAAGATGCTCTATACAGTGTTCAGTAATCGCTTCATATATTTTAATAAAACGAGGCTTGACGATGCTTGGTTTTAAAGGATAATCCTTAGCATGGTAAAACTATGTCACCTGCTGGTCAGACACCCTTGCTGCAGGTGAGGTGCCTTCACTGCTGCCACCCCCAGCCCACCTGGATGGAGGAGGAGGAGGGTGTTGGCAATAGGATGGGACAGGGGTGGCTTTGGTGTGTTGGGACTGACTGTGCTGAGTAGCCCCAGCTGGCGTTACGAGATGCCACAGACATCACCCTGCAACCCCTATGGGATGACATTTTTGAAAGTGACCAAGAACCAAAATTTCAGTCGTGCTGATGATGCAGAGGAGCCCAGGTATGGTTTCCAGGAGGAGCTGAACCAGGGTTATTCAGAGCCAGGATGACTCAGCCCTCCCACACATCCTGCGGGATCCTGGGCATCGTGCTGCTGCTGCGGGCTGTGGCCGTGGGCTCTGAGCAAAGGAGCACGGAGGGGATGAGCTGAGATGAACGCAGCCCAGCACGTGGTGATTTCAGCTCCCCGTGGGATCTGGGCACCAAATGGCCTCTGAGCAGCTGTAATCCAGATGACCAGCAATCATCTGTGATTACAAATGTAGCAAGCTCCCTTAATTGAAAATAGACCGATGCATGTTGCTATTGTAATGTTACCTAATCCTGGCATTAGAAAATCCAACTGCATTCCCTCAGCTTCATGGTAACGCTGCTAATGAGGTTAAAGCTGCTGCTGCTGGAGATGTAGCCAGCAGCTTTCCTGCTGATCTGCAGGGCAGAGCCACAGCCACAGCTTGCTCCGCAGAGCCCTGGCTCTCTGCCCCGTCACCTTGCTGAACACCAAACTTTGCCATGTTTAATCCCTTCCTGCCTCTGCCCTGGAGGTAGGGTCACCGAGACAGAGGCACAAAGACAGCAGACCTGGCAGCTGCTCTGCCTGGCACTGCAGGCTTCAGGGAGCTGCAGGCTGGAGCTGGGAGCGTGCTGTGGGAAGGGGGTAGAGGCCTTCTAAGAAGTCCTGCTCCCTTCTTTTTTTTTTTTCCTTCCTGCAGACATTTGCAAACAAGCTCTGGCAGCAGCCATCTCCTGACATTTGCTCTCTTTCAGGGTTGGGTGTTCAATGTGATTCCCTGGCTGGTTGCAATTCCAACAAGCTTGTTCAGTGGATTTCTGTCTGATCATTTAATTAACCAGGGTAAGAGCTCTTTTGGCTTTTCCTTAGCTCTTATTTTATGCAAGGTGGGAACAGAACTGGGAGGAGGGAAGAGAAAGGCTTGTTGGTAAGGAGGAGGAGCCCCAGCAAACAGACAGTGTGCGGTTCTAATACGGCAGCAGTGAAAATATTGCCCCGTCCGTGTTCTTGGAGCTCCCTTTGGTCTCACAGTGCCCATCTGGGGATGAGCTCTGGCCATCTGAGATCACTCGGTGCTCTCCTGGCTGGGGAACAAGGAGACCTGTTGGCTGCCTTTCACTGGGACTCTTCCTTCTCTTCCAGGGTACAAAACCATCACCGTCCGTAAGTTCATGCAGGTAAGAGAGCTGAAGCTGTGGGAGTGATGCTTGAGCTCCGTGCTAACCTCTGCTCGTGTGCCCACCGTGAGAGGCAGAGCACTCGTGGAGCTGGGGGGGTGGTCACAGGGGGAAGTTCTGTAGCTCTGCAGATGGGAAATGAAATGCAGAGGAAAACCCACGTGAGGGACAGTGTGGAGTCGTGGTTATGTTGTGCATGGAGCTGAGAGCGCTCCCCAGAGCTGTCCTCTCACAGGCAAAGGCCAGCCATGTGCTGTCCCTGCAGAGGACGCTGTAGATTCTGGGGGGAGCAGCAATAAAAGAGTGAACAGAAATAGAGGAGCCAGGAGAGAGCGCGATGCACATCCTGCATACCATGCTGCATGGCCTCTGCCTGCAGCATCACATCCTCTGCACAGAGGGGAAGCAAAGACCTGAGGAGCACCTGGTGCTCACCAGCTCTTCACGTTGCAACAGGGAACTGTTTGGCTGTGAAAGGGGTTTCTTCCTCATAGAAAATCCACCGGGGTATTTAATTTCCTCTTTCTTCCAGGTCATTGGCTCCGGTGTCTCGAGCGTTTTTGCCCTGTGCCTGGGCCAGACATCCAGTTTTTGCAAAGCTGTAGTGTTCGCCTCGGCCTCTGTTGGGCTTCAGACCTTTAACCACAGGTAACCACTGCCCGTGCCCCTCAGCTCCCACTCCCTGCCCGTTGGGCTCCCTGAGCAGCCTGCCTCCCTCCTCACCATCAGTGCTAACCCTGCACTGGTCCCATGGCACGGGCTGGGCGTGCTGCTGGGCGCGTGGGAGCAGGCACAGAGCAGGGGCTGGGTTGCACGTTGTCCCCTCTGAGCGCTTTTAGCTGAATCCTTCTGCACTGCTCCACTCGCAGCCTCTTCTCTCCTCCTTTCTCCCCAGTATTATCTAGGATCCTTTCCTTTTCTTTGACAAGCTAAACTCAGTGCAAATGAAGAAAAAGCAAATCGTGCTCTGTTAAAACTGCCATTTCCCCCTCTGTTTCTCACCAGTGGCATTTCAGTGAACGTGCAAGACCTGGCCCCGTCCTGTGCTGGCTTGCTGTTCGGTAAGGGCTCCTCTGGGCTGTGTGGGGGCACAGGGGGCCGGGAGCCGGGCTGTTAGCAGGAGCTCTGTGCCTGCAGCATCAGCTGTGCTCCATGCATGGCACTGCTTTCCCTGGGCAGGCAGCTGCACGGATGTGCTGCTTTGTTCGATGACCACCAGCAGGAGGGGACAGGTGGTGGTTGGCCCTGCAAGGCCTTTTGCTGTGCACATAACAGGTCAGGTGGTAGCCAGGTGAAGCTGTGCACATCTTCATGCTACCAACACCCAGTTCCTGTGAGATGAAGCAAAAAGGCAATCAATCCCTCTCTCTTCTCTTTTCAGGTGTTGGAAACACAGGTGGAGCTCTCCTAGGTAAGGCACTTCTGCAGCTCACCCTGCAGGGGGTGGGATGCAGCCCGGCATCTCCACATTCCCATCTCTTCCCTCCCCTGTGCAGGTGTTGTTTGCGTGTACCTGGCCGGCTGCCTGATCGAAACCACGGGCTCCTGGATTTCTGTTTTCAACCTGGTGGCTGCTGTCAACAGCGTCGGTCTCTGTGCGTTCCTGGTGTTTGGAGAGGCCCAGAGGGTGGACATGGACTCTGCGTACGTTGACCTGTAGCAGTGAGCCCAGCGGGCAGTGGGAGGATAGGGGAGCGTCACGTCGATGTGCCACTGGTGCACAAGTGCCAAAGAACATTATTGTTTTGTAGGTGTTTAACAGGAAAAAAAAAAACTGAGACCATGTACATAGTGGGTCCAAATGAAACCCACAGCAGAAAAGAAATGTAGAGTTCATTTTTTGCTCAGGGCATGGCTGATGGTCTGTGGGGCCATCCAGCTCAACACCTCTGGTAAGAATGTGGCCTTGGTTTGCCCCAGTCCCGGTGTGGGACATTGCCAGGTGGCCATGCTGCTGAGTGGGGCTGTGATTTGCACTCTCAGTTGTGGATGGGAGCTGCTTCACCACTCAGAGTGTGGGAATGGCTGTGCTCGGCCAACCCGTAAGCGTTGGGGATTGCTTGACACGTTTTGTCTGAACTAAAAGGAAAAATCCAAAAGAATGCACCTCTGCCCTTAACCGTCCCTCGCGTGCCTTCGTTCTGCAGTCTGCTGGGCAGGCACAGCCCAGGAGCACACGGGAATGGGTTGTGAGATGAACCCAAGGCGAGAGAGGATTTCTGGCTGGGTGTCTCCTGTGGGCTCTGGGCAGGAGCCCCATCCGTACCGCCTTCACCACACTGAAGCTGAGACCTCAGAACCCCTCGCTGGGGTGAGTCAGGGCTGGGCTGCCCTCGTGGTGTCAGGGCAGCCGAGGAATCCTCTGGAGCAGTTTTGCTGTGTGCTGTGAACGCATGTGAACAATAGGTCACGTGCAGTGCTATGGGTCGGTGCTCCCAAGTGCTCTCTGCTCTGTTAGACGTGTCCTCCCCATGCTCTTGAAGGGCTGTGGGGGACTTTCCAAAGAGCCTGCAGCAGGCGTGGTTTCTGCATTAAGCACAGAGCAAATCTCTGCACTGGGGACCCATAGTGCTGGATGTGGACCCATGCTGTTCCCCGTGTCAGAGGGAAATACTTGGCTGTTCACGCCTCTGAGCCTGAATGTCTTAAGTTATTTATAAATATTTTTGAATGTAAGTACCAAATTCTATATTTTATGTACTTGAGGCCTGATTCTGCATGCCTGTTTTCTGTGGTAGTCCCTCCAAAACCCACAGTATTTCTAGAGGGGAAGGATTTAGCAGCCTACAGCTTCTGGTTTTGTAGGATCTATTTCACCTGTGACATTTCGTATTTGTACTTTTCTTTTGACCAGATTTCTTCTTGGAAGATATCTTTGTTTCTAAATAATTGGACTCATAATGAAAATACTGACTTAATTGCAGAGACAGTAGTGGGTGCCACTAAGCTAAGCTGAGCTACTTAGTGGGGATATTACGAGATAAAGATGCAATTGCCTGTTGTTCTCAGGAGAGGAGATAGCATCAGTGTAGTCTGAGTTGGTGCCAAAGAGATAAGAAAGTAAGAGTGCAGGAAAAAGTTTTTGTTTTTTTGTTTGTTTGTTTGTTTTTTTAAAAAAAACATTTTGGCCATTCATTGTTTCAGGTCAGGAGAATAAGAAGTGAATTCTGATTCTCTTTGCTGGTTGTTTCATTTCTTATGGAAGAGTTGAATTTGTTCAATTTAAATCACTTGCATTCAGACAAGGCAGCTGGGCCACCCCTTGGATCTGTCAGCTGGGAAATTTGGAACTGAGATCAGCCAAAGAAGGTGCCAGGTGATCAGACTGACCTTACACATCCAGCACTGTGGTGGGTGGTCTGCACTGGCTGTAAGCTGGCCAATAAGTGATAGATGTGAGACTGGGTTCCATCATGTTCACGTATCTTCAGCAAAGTGTTGAAACCCTCTTACATAGCTGTACAATTGTGAGTTGAAGCAGCCTTGCCAAAGCTTCTGTCTGGGAGATTTTGTTATGGAAGGACCTACAAAAATAAAGGCAGCAAATCATTTGCACACTGTCTGGTTTTCCTCTGAATTCAGAGATGCTCATTGCCACAGAGCTCGGGTGTACTCAGTGCGACCATCTCCTTAGGGGAGGCTGTGCTGTGAGACCACAGCATCCTTACCCATGCTTTTTCCCCCTTATTTTGGAAAAATGACTGACAAGCTGTCTTCAGCAGAGCTGTGGACACTGCAGCATCTGGGGATGTGGTGTGGTGTCAGCTGATAGAATAATAACACGTATGAACCATTCTGCTGGATGGGACATGCTCTGCAGACAGACTGTCTTCTGCCTCGAGACTGTGTAAAAAAACCCACAGATTGCCAGCTTGTGTGCGTCCTCACTGATAGGTTCGTACAGATGCCAACAGAGGGAGCTGTTCGATTTGGGATGTGGGAACTGCTGGCCAGCCCGCAGCTCCTGCCTCGGCCCTGGCACGGCTGGCACAGCTGGGCAGTGAGCAGGGGAAAATGCTTAGAAGTCCATTGCAAAAGGAGAAATAACCACTAAAGGAATTTTAAAATCTCATCTGCCGAGCCACATAGTCAAGAGGGTATCTTTGAGGGCAATGGGATCCACTGATTTTCTCCTCAGTATGCTCAGAAAAAGTACCATGAAACTTCGTGCCGTCAGCACGGTGCTGAAGGTAACTTAACAGAATGTGCTTTATCTTCAGCCCTTCCTGCCCTTTTGCTCCTCTGCTTATAAAGACACAAACACCCCCCGACAGACACCCTTGAACTCTTTTGGGCTGAGGAGCTCTGCGTGGCCACAGGTTCCCCCTAAACCCTGCCCCGTTCCTTGTCACTGTGCCCTGCAACCGAGAGCAGGGAACGAGGGATGGTGCAGGGCAAAAGGGGCTGGAAATCGGAGCTGTGCTTAATGGCTGATGAGCTGCAGGTGCATTGTGTGGGTTAGAACTGATGGGGCAGGCTGTAGTTAAATTGTTTGGGGCATGTTCAATAGCTGGCACGGGCCCTGGAGCACTGGCAGAACCCTGTTTTGTTGCAGTTTGCATAACGCTGAATCAATGAAATCGTTCGAGCAGATGGAAAGCAAAACACAGGAGTGAACTAGCACTTTTTGGAGGAGAAAAGAGATAGCAAAGAGCACTTCTCCCTGGTACTTTCTCATCGAAAAGTGAAACAGATGCTGTCACAGCAGAGCCCTGGTCTGACATCCACCTGCCAGCTCCCTGGGGCTGGGACATGCCCCAAAGACATCGCTGTTCTGCAAAGGGCATCGCACCCTGCGCCATCACAAGCAAAATATCAGCCTTTATTGCAGCTGTGACATACTGCGTGGCACCTAATGAGGAATTTTCCATTTCAAACTTTAATGCAATAATTAAGATGTCCATTAAGGCCTTTACAGTTTGACTGCTTGTAATTAAGAAGCGGGGGAAGAAGCAGGGAGTTACAGTTGAGGGCACCTAGCTCTCACCAGCAGCTTTAAACTCTCTCCTTTCTACTCTCTGTTTTGTTTCTTTCCTCAAAATCACTTGCCAAAGCACAACGTGCAGATTTGGGGTGTCTCTGGGCAGGGTGATCCCTGGGCATGGGGTCCCTGGAGCCCAGAGAGCCCGGGGATGACTGAAAATCCCGGCGTGATCGTCAGCAGCGGGAGCACTAACGGGGCTTCATGCTTCAGTTGCTCTCCACACTGATGGAGCTCTCTGCTCCTGGTGCAAGATTAAGGGTGGGGATGGTTTTAATCCAATAATGAAACGAGAAGAACCCCCCCCTATAAACCCACATCTTCCAAAGTGCCTTTGCTCCTGGGAGGCCAAAGTTCCATTCTGCAGTAATAGGATTTGGCCTCCTAAAGCAGCGCTGAACTACTTGCAGAATTTTGGTTCCAAATTGCCAGATTTTTGAAAGGATTAACAACAGCTAATGATTTGACAGTGGAAGTAGCTGCCAGAAAAGCTTCGCCTGATCCCTTGAATCCCTTCCCAAATTGCTTTCCCCAGCTCTGCCCAACCACTGATGCGCGGGCGACGCGTTCGCGTTCTTCCAAACGCAGCTCTTGGTGCAATCTCCTGGCATGCTGGCATCAATTATTCTCTAATAAATTGTTTTTAATTTCAGCTCCAAAGGAGGAAAAAAAAATAAAAACCCACTTCCATGGGAGACAATGGGAAGTACATGTGTAGCAATTATCTGTAGGATTTTACACAAAGAATTAGGAGCCCACTCGCGCATGTCCCGCGTTCTCATTAAAGGCGAGCGGTCTGCGGCTGGCAGGGGATTTTCCTGTGCAACCATTTAGGCTCATTGCAGCTGTTAAATTCCTTTCATGTTTTTCTTTTTTTCTTTTTTTCCCCTTTTCCTACAGAATCTCACACAAACCCACTCATTTATAACCTGTGCGAGGTGAGTGCTTTCATCCTCTGCCCTCCAGAAACGCTGTTGAGGTGCCTGGAGTGGGGTGAACCTTGGGCACGGGCACCTCTCTGTGCCTTTGTTCCTATTTTTCTGCTCCTCCTGTGATGCTTTCCCTGCTCTCCCTTCCCTCTTGCAACACTTTGCTCCTTCCAGGACAAAAACCTTTACAAGTGGGGCATTTTCCAAGGGGCACCCATTTGCTGGGCGATTCCTGGAATCAGCTGGGAGTGCAGCATTCAGATTTAACTGGTTGCGTAGTGCTGATGCTTTTTTGTGGTATAAAAAATATGGGGAAATCGGGGAAATTTTGATTAGCTTCCAAATCAGATTATTTTCCTGGGTCTGTGATGATCTATGTGAAAAGCTTTAGTCCTTAGGGCACCGAACTCTGTCCTTTGAGCTCCAGCAAACATCGAGCCGTTCCTCCCAGCACCGGCGGAGGGTTTTGCTCTCTCACCATCCATTTTCTGTCATATTTAGTGCAGAGCCAGCACCTGCAGCTTGAGTAAGAAACAGCAGATTTTGGTACTGCTCAGGGCTCAGCGTTTGTAGGCGAATCTTTCCCACTGTGTGGTAAGAACGTCATCGCTCTCCATAGAGAGCTCATTTTCTCCCTTTGCCTCAGCACAATGCGTTTTTATCCTGTTTCGTCGGTGTCTATCTGTCCTCACTCTCCTCCTCCTCCTCCTTGGAGATTTCTGGATTAAAGAATAAAGCACAGAATTGATTTCCTGGACGTGCATTAGAGAGGATTATTCCAGGAGACTCATCCGTGCTTGGCGGATTAGCATTTCCAGGGAAGGGCATCCCCCACCTCAGGCAGCACTTCTCTGAGACATCTCCCGAAACATCTTTTTGCTCTTACAAACACAGCCAGTATCAGACAGCAGACGTACGCAGTGTTTGAGCTTCGGTGCCTTTTGCAACACCAGCATTTCCCTGTAAATGCATGGAGGGTGTTTTGTGTGAGTTCTCCCTTTGCTCTTTGGATGTCGGGTGTGAATCCATCCGGGATCACTGGAATTTCCCTCTTAGTCCTTACCACCCACTTACCAGGTCCCAGACCTTCCTGCATTCTGCAACAAACTGTAGGGGATTTCTCTGCACCTGCATGTGCCCAGGCAATAGGACAGATGGACAATAGTTTACTTTTCTCCCAGTTTATTGCTTCCTGTACATGATGCTTTCTTTCTAAAAGTTTCTCCCCAAACCAAGTCTGCTTGCAAACAACGGCTGAGGTAAATTATTAGGGGTTCAACACGGACAGACTCCTTGAAACTTCCCTTGCTGCGAGGCTTCTTTTCTAAGTGCTTCCAATGAAAATCTTCAGGCAGATGGCACCCAAGAGTTCCCAGTGGAGTTTGCAATTTTTTTGGGACCCGCAGAACTTACCTCGATGGCAAAAAGCCCCTCCATAGTGCAGCGGGAAGGAAAGCCCTGGTGGCACGGCTCTGTGCTGAAACCTGTGCTTGGAGATGGCTCCTTTACCCGTGGAAATCAAACACCCAGCTCCTGAGCCCAACACGAGGCTGGGAACCCATTGGAGGGCCCGTGCCCGTGGCAGTGGTGTGTGCGAAGGGAGAGGGATTGGGGCAGCGATGCGGCATGGAAAGACAACAGCCAGGAAAACGTGTGCTGTGTGCGGGGCGTGCAGCAAAGCCTCACCCCGTGCAGCCCCAGCGCCCGCTGGATAAATCATGCTCCAGCATGAGGTGTCAAAGCACAAATAAAAACCAACAAAAACCCCCACTTCTAAAATTTTTTTTGTTTTCTCCCTCTTTCTAGTTATTTTTGACAAGCTGGAAGAGACCAGGGGTAGAGGGAAAGGCTGGCGCGTGTTTGATATACACTTTTGACAGAGCTTTTACTTTATTATGTTTAATTGAAAAGTGTTAACGCCGGCCGACATGAATATTCAGCTGATGCCTCTTGGTGCCGTTCCAGGAGTTACGATCGCCTGTGATTCCACCACGGCTTCTCAGCACGGAGCCCTGTCAAAGCCGGAGTGACAGTGGGGAAGCTATTAATTGAAATAGCTTCATTAATTAGTAATTAACAGCAGGGTAATGACTATGTCACACATCGTATTTCAATGAATGCCCTTCATGTGTTATGGGGCCTTTAATTAAAGAATATGCATTTTAATTAAAGGCAAGTTTGGCCCTTTGGCCTCTGGAATACAAAGGATGTTTCTAACTTTCAGGACTCGGAGGAGGAAAGGTTGGCTCGGGGGAAAAAGGCTGAGCACGAGCTCCTGAGTTCAATCCATGCTGCTGCTGTGCCCGGGTGGGCTCCCAGGGACCTGGGGCTGAGGGCTGTGCCTTGCACCAGTGCCTTGCACCCAGCACCCTGCTCCCACGACCTTGTACCAGCACCTTGCACGGGTAACGCATGCTCCCAAGACAGACACAAGAATTAGAGATGGTTTCAATGGACGAAATGACATAAGTTGTGTCAGACATCTCTTTTTTCATATTTTGTTGGCTAGCATTTACTCCCTGGTGCCTTAGTGGGCACAGTTTTGGCTTCTGCTGGCTGCAAGTGCAGCTCTTTGCAGTGATCCCAAGCTAACGCTCAAAGAGACAATTTGGAGGTTTAAAATATATGAGCTTTACACCGAGCATCGAGGGAAAGTCCAGGAAAACAGACCCAAGGTGTGAGAGAACTATGTGCAGTCCCAAGGAAAAAAAAAGCACACCCAAGAAAAACAAAAAGAAACAAAAAACCCAACCCAAACAACCACCAAAAAGGCTACTTCATATCTTTATCAAAAAGAAGCGTTTACATTTTAAAAACAAAAACTTCAAAATGGCCTCTTTTTAAAACAAACTCTACTCCCCTGACATCCCGATCTGAAAGCCTGAAAAGAAGCTTCCCAAACGTGGCGAGGATCAGACGGGTGAGGCATTGCATTTCAAAGAGGAAACGGCACATCAGACGCGCGGCTGCACGATATTGAAGTCCCCAGCCAGGAGGGCTCCTGCCTGCAGACCTGGGCCAGGCAGAGGCGGCCGATGCTGCTGGAAGTGCTGCAGAGGAAGGTGGGAAGGGCAGGAGGCAGCCCCCGTCCTTCTGATGGCAGCTGGGTGCGGATGGGGCCTCCCCTGGCTAATGATGCTGCTGATGTGCCCCAGCTGAGGAGTCCCCAGGAGGCAGCCCCCCCTGATTGGGGCTTCACATCCCACCTGTCTCCCCGCTCTGTGCCCCCTGGGGGCTCATGTGGGGTGCAGCCAAAGGCACCACTTTGCCTTGTGCTGCCAGAGTGCCAACAGCGTGATCGTGTTAACCAACGGCAGAAATTAATGTAATAATGAACTAAGCAGGTGAAGAGCATCTCCTTCCTCCACAGCTGGCCATGGTCGTAAGGTCTTGGGTCCCTTGCAACGGCCAACCCTGCTGGGCACAGCCTGAGCCCTCGGCCCGTTGTGTGGAGAGGACTTTGTTTCCCTCAGTGTTGAGGTGTTGCCTCGGTTTATGGGCTACAGAAGAAATTCCATGGAAACTTATCCATAAAAGCCAACAGTTCCACCGGGTGAAGCTAATTTATTCTACTATTTATACCACAATACGATCCTTTCATTGCACTAGAGTGCTGAACCTCATCTCTTCAGCCTCATCAGAGCATCAAGCCATCATCGCCTTGGCATGGCCCAAACCATAGAAAATGCCACCAACAGCCCCATGGGGGTGACAGCTGGAAGCTGGGACACACGGGAATGCATCAAACTGAGACTGAGTGGCTCTGGTGCAAAAGAGGGAGAGGTGCAGGGCACGAGGTCTGGGACAAAGTGGTCTGTGATCATGAAATGAGAGATGAACCATGGCTGAGGGAATGGATGGGGACAGGGGATGTTGAAACTCAGCACTGGACTTTGCAGGGGAAGCTGGGGGAGGGAAAATGCGTGAATCACTCAGGGTATCTGAGTATGGTAATTAATGCTAACATTAAATAATTTAAATGGACAAGCAATATTTTATGTGATATTTCTCTGGCATTTTTACAGGTGTCACACGGGGTTTGTCCTTGCATCCTCGATCAGGGAGATCTTGTTCTACACAAGAGTGATTTTGGGTTAAGGGAATTTTAAAGGCCATCTTTTTTTTTCCCTTTTGTTTCCCAAAGTAAAACTCCGGGTGTGAGATTCTCACTCAGGAGGTGATGTGGCTGTACATACACAAATGATTTATGTATTTTCCAGCAGCTAATACCTGGGCAATCCTGGGGAGATGGACCAGGGTGGCCTCCCAAACAAAGCTGCTTGAAAAATCAGATGGGAATTGCTAAACGGAAAATGGCTGCTTAGGTAAATAAATTTTGGTGGCACACAGAAGAGAAGGAGATGATACAGCTTTTGTGAAAAACAAGCAGCAAAACCTCTTGTTTGCCAGTTATCCAATCTGTAATGCTGGCAGGATTCACCTAGCTGGGAGGAAACAACAACAAAATCCTAACGGAGTCTTCATTTTTTTCCAGCAATTCTCACAAAAATTGGTCCTGATTTAGGGTTGGTTTTGACAGACCACACCTAAACACACTGAGGACAACATGCCTGAAATCTCCCAGATTTATCCCACTTCTGCTGCAGGCAGAGAGATGCTCGGGGCATTTTTAGACGCAGCTCTTTGCAACTCTGGAGATGGAAAATTCACCAGAATGCCATCAAATCCCTGCTCAAATGCAGCATAGACAGGGGAGAGGAGCATGGTTGGGCATCATGGGACATCTGGGCCACAATTCTCCCTTTTTTGGGCCCACACAGCTTGGAAGCCCCACCCAGACATGACCCACACCACGTTTGGACCTGAACGAAGAGGAGCAATGACCACGCTGTGGGTCTGATGGATTTGGGGAGAGGAGCTGCCCATCAGCGGGCTCATTAGGTGCGACTCGTTAACACGGTCACTGCGGGACGCCAACAACAGCCCAACCACACGATGCTCTGGAGTTCAGCCAACGCCGCTCCGTGCCTGAACCCCACCTGGGAGGAGCATCGTGGCCATGGACGGATGGACAGACAGACAGACAGACAGACTCATCCCAGTCACAGGTCTACGTGAGACCCAGACATCCCTGTGCTGGGTGCCAAGATCCCGTGTAGGCACCTGACCTTGCTCAGCTTCCCCCCGTTGTGCTGCTGGAGGAGAGGAGCCCGCTCGTCCCTTTCTTCCTCTGCTCCCTTCCCAGCCCTTGTTCGTTGGGTACCAGCCGTCGCCTCACCGCTCTCGAATCAAACGCCGTCTTCCTTTCTGCTCCCAGAGATGAAAACGTGGCGAGGTCTTTCTATTTTTTTTTCCCCCTGTTGTTTTTGAACAGCAAGATTAAAAGTTGTTTGAAGAATAATGTTTTCCTAAGTTTTAGCTGACATTCAATTTTAATGACTTTTTAAACAAAGTAACTATTAACTGTGCATCGTTTTATAGTTTCCTGATGTCTGACAGGTGTTTTTGCCCATGTGGGAAACAGATGCTAATAACGTTTTCCCTAATAGCTCATAAATAATAAGCATTTAGCATTTTCCTTTGTATACTGCTCTGTCAATAGCCAATTTACTTTTCAGAAGCCACAACGTTTTCCTGTCAATCAGTTTTAGCCTCGGGCACTTTTTGGTGATTAGAAACCCCTTGGAGAGAGAGAACTCCAAATTAGTTTTAAATAAAAAATAAGAATATTCATGCTGTTGAACATCTAAAGGTAAAAAAAAAAAAAAAAGAGAGATCTGGGCACATAAATATCACTGGTGGGGTATTAATACTTCATAGAAATAGAGTGACCAAGCGCTCTCGGGAGAACGCAGCAAAGACAAGCGTGTGACACAAAGAAAGTAATGTATGCAGGGGAAACATAACTTTTTATTTAAAAACAAAATTATTTAGGAGTTTGTTAAAGAGCTTGAACTCTAGGAGAGCTGCATCACCTTCTCATTTGGAAAATGAGCAGTAAGGCAGCTCAGCACTCGCTGCTTACCGCTGTGCCTCGTTCTCTGAGTGCCTTGGTTCTAGCTCTGACATTTTGTCTCTTTCCACATAAGGGGAAAGCAGAACTTTCAGGTTTCGCTGTAAAATCTACGCAGCTTCTTTTAATGATCCTCCATTTAAATCACCTTTTTCCCCAGTGATCCCAACAAACAGCACTTTGGGAGAGAGAAGAGCCCCGCACACCGCGGCCCACGGCTGTTTGCAGGGATGGGAGCCCAGGTGTCCCACCAGCCTCGCACCAGCTGACATCTCGTCAGCATTTTGGGGCTCACTGGGCTTTGCAGAGCAGCTGGTTCTGGTCACCGCTGGGATAGGAAACCAGTATGGATGGGGCTTGGTCTTTTCTGCATAAATGAGCTGGAAGTCACTGATTTCACTGTTCATTAGCCCTACAGCATCACATTGCATTGCAACATGCAGCTCCA
The DNA here is from genome assembly GCA_013396635.1 of Penelope pileata. NCBI lineage: Eukaryota > Metazoa > Chordata > Aves > Galliformes > Cracidae > Penelope > Penelope pileata. Next base: position 39,837 of record WBMW01005576.1, read on the forward strand.
CCACTGGACGTATTTTCTCACTCATTTTGCAAGAGGAATGAAGAGATGCAACATCCACCAGCCAGCACAAAGGACAGCATTATTTTATGGGGAAGTGGCCTCATCTATTCCAACATATTGACCTGAAACACGTGCTGACATCTCTGCAGCTGCACTGAACACCATTAAACCCCACGGGGTCTTCGCTGATCAAATGTAAACATGAATAATGCAGTGCCATAAAATGCAGGTATCACATCGACGCGAGACAAAGGCTCCGGGAGTGGGTTGGTTCTTCTGGCTGATTGTTCTCCTCCAGTGAAGGAAAAGGAAACTTTCACCCTGAAATGAAGTGGTTCTGCAATCCTTACCATCAGACATGACAACGGTGACGTGACCCATGCTGCTTCCTTCCTTCGTACGCTCGTTCTGCAGCAGCTGCAGTGCCACATCCACTCCTTATGAAACTACAGCAACGAAATGGTGCTGCTCAACAACCAGCCTCGATTTAGCATCAGCACCGAGGTGAGGAAGATTTCTCTAAGCAGCTCAGGCTGCCTGGCTGCCCAGGCAGAAGGCAAACATGCCTAAGATTTCAATTCACATGCGGTGACTAACTAATAATGGCGGTGTTAATTGAGAATAGAGTAACGCTAGCAGGTGAGTAACAATTAGCTGACAGTCCTGCTTTACAAAGCACACCGTGGCACATCCATGCAGAGTAGGCTGGAAATCACTTTGCATATCCAATGTTAAAGCTCCAAGTTGGAGGCTCTGTAAGGAGATAGACAGGCTTCTGGCACCACGCTGGGCCAGCACCCCCTGCCCCAGAAGTGTCCCAGCAATGGGGTGTTGGTTTGTGTTCAGTGCTCTCTGTTCAATTCCCAGCTTGGCAGTCTCCTCAAAGAGTACCTGCCAGGAACAACTGGACCAAAGAAAAGCAAATGCTTGATATCAGTGGAATTGTAACTCCTTTTCATGGGCTGGGTGCCAATGGAACACCCAAGCCTGTAGGAAGCTTTGAGACTCACTTTTGAGATGGCATTACATGGGAATTCTCCTTGCTGAGTAACTCAGCGTTAAAAATAAGGGGTTTGAAGAAACCCAGAAGACCCATAACACTTCTCTGTCGTTCATTTGTCATTCACTCACTTCTTGGCAATCTTCTCCCACCTGTGCTTTTGCCATCAGTTCCAATCCCATATCACGGCTGCTCCAGCTCCCACGTGGGAACAGCCCGAGTCAACCTCCTTGGACAACTTCAACAGCCTCAAAACGAGGGGGAAGCCCTTGGAAGCCTCACACACCATCAAGAGACTTCCTCTCACATGTCAGAGTGATGGAGAGGAATCAGAACAATCCCTATCGTGGTGTATTTCACCCCCGTTCTGTTTGCCTCTGCCCAAGTACTGGTTTACATTCTCTCCTTTCCCTTTATTTTTGGCTCCCTGCACTCCAAATGGTAAACTGCCCCGAACAGCTACCTCGTTAGTTTTTCCTCTCTGAGCAGTTGGGTTGGAACATATGCCATTGGACCTGATGTCCCCAGTTAAAACCCCTGTCACATCACTAAATATTTTAGCAAATAAAAAATTTTTTAAACACGCGGCCAGATGTCCACATTGACATAGTGCTTAAGGCGTTCGACTGATAAAAAGCCAGGGCCCTTGGTAAGTGGGGATTTAAAAACATGTCCTGAGGCAAGTGTGTGATATTAAAAACATCCTGGGCTCTTTTGTATGGAGATTTGCATACGTTGAGGTTTTAAAGAGAGTGTCCATCTGTCACTGAGCATTCTCCCAATACAACAAAGCATTGATAAATATTTTGAACCCCAGTCACTTTTCAGCAGGCACCAGCAAGGAAGCAGAATGGTTTCAGCTGGGATCTCCATTGCTTTGTGCAATAAAAGGAGCTGCGGTTTCACTTGGAAGCAGTGTTTAATATTGATGAGGATGACAGCCCTGTACAATTACAGAACTACAACCTGGCCCTCGAGTGATTCCATAAAAAGTATCAGCCAGTCAGAACTAAAAAAAAAGAGAAAACTAAAGCTTTTGTTCTGGAAAGTCTGGTTGCTGGATTGAATGGTGTGCCACCATCACTCCTCAGCAACTGTGGCAACGGAGCAACAGGAAGACTTCTGACAACTTTAATGGACTCTGGACCAGCCTGGATGCATCTGAATCATCACAAAAGTGGATAAACTCATCATCCTTAATGTGCAATTTGGGAAGAAAGGGCCAAAAATTCAGCTGGCTGCAGCCCTGTTCAGATCCATTGCATCAGTGTTGGGTTTGAACGCTTGGATTTAAGACAGCATCCTGCTTCAAGGCTCAGTCTGGGATGCAAGAGAGCACACAGTGGCAGCAAGGAAGGGATGGGGATGCTCTCAGTAACACAAGGCCTGAAGGCATTGTACAGGAAGAAAAAGCAAGCCAGCATTGCTCTGTGCCTTGCAGAGCTGGCAGCCTCATTTCAGATTGGGCAATGGCCAATTCTCCAAATCCAACACTTCTATTTAGTTTTCTGGGTTGACATTTTTCAAGGAGGTAACGTATTCCCCAAACATTTAAAAGATCTGAGAAGTCTGACTGAGACGAGACAAAGTCACAGCACAAAGGACACTTGCAGCAACTATTTTAGTTCATTAGACAATTACAGTTTGGGCACGTGTGCATCTGAACAGATTGATCATCTCAGTACATTTCCAGGCTGTCCTGCTCGTATTCCTTCTTTCCTTTAATCCAAACCCAGTTCCAAGCCATCCTGCCTGACCACTGACCTTTCTCAAGAGCTGCCCACAGATAGGGGGTTGTTTATCACAGGTTTCCCTGTTTTCTCTTGCAAAGCTTCCTCTAACAGTGCAGTAAATATTGTGGTGTTGTGGTGGGAGATGCCAGGTGGCAGATGGATACAAGTATTTGTTGGGGAGGCATTGAATTTTCCTCGTAGCAGGCAATGCATGTTGACTGTTGCTTGAAGGCAGCAGTATGCTGCTGAAGGAGATTCTGACTTCATCAACTACAGATGCTTCCAGCCAAGCCAGGGACACTTGATACACTTTGAGTGTCTTGGTGTTCAGTGGATGCAGTGTTAAATGGGTGATGGCTTGGGAGGACAGAGGGATGTAACAGAAAAAATGGCTCAGGACCACATCAATTCCAGGCAGGAGAGAAGGGATGATGTGGATAAGGCTATCAGACAAAGACATGTGAGTCCTAGGGCCAGTTTTTGGAGAAAGTTAATGCTCACCTGCTTGAGCAATCTCTGCTTGAAGTGTGAGCTGCTTAACATGCACACGGGAACTCCACGTGCAGTCGCAGCTCTGGTGGGATAATGATGCTGGCAGGTAAGGCATGCAATCAGATGGCTCAGTTCGGGAAACAAAATACAGTATTCTCATCTTTGCTCGTCTTTTGGGCGCTAATTTATATCAAAGGGCCATTTTCCCCCTTGAACTCCATCTGTCACTTTCCCTGAGATCAAGGATGAGGTGCAGCTGAAGAGGGGTGGAAGGCTGCAATGGACCACTTCAAGGCTGCTGGGTACCCGAGAGCTGAGTTACCCTCTGCTTTCCTCCCACAGTGATTCTAGCTGCAGGAAGAGGCATTAGCTCGAGTAGAAGCATTTCAGAGAAAAAAAACCAGCCCTCACTAAATCCATATCCCATCTCCTCAAAGCTTGCTTACTGCCAGCTCCCTAATTTATGTAAACCGGTCGCCAGAGCTGAATTAAAACCTACAATTAGCAACCCAGGAGGGCACGGCCGTAATTCAGACAGATGTGCCACTTACAAATATTTACACAAAGCTTGTAGAACAACCAGCGCTCCACGGGGAGCTGCAGCCCCTGGGATCAAAGATGTCACGAGCTGAAGGTGTTGTCAAGAGCCTCACTGTTTTCTGTCCTTTTTTGGGGGGAGAAAATGAGAGAAGATGCTCTTGAGGCAGGGTGAGTTTGTTCCAAGGTGTCCAGAAAACCTCAAAATTGTCCTAAAAGATGAGGAAAGACTTGCTGCACCACTGCAAATGCTCAGTAAAACTGCTCCCAGGTTTGTCAGGAGAGGGAAACATGACTTCCTTTGACTTGCCAAGGGAGGAAAACCCCTGGTATGAACAATATCCCCCAGTGATGGGGTACCCCAGGGGCTGTCAGCATCCCCTGCAACATCACTGTCCTGGCCACTGGGAATTACTATTTCCCACCTTTCCATCTGCAGGAGTTCTCCTTTAATGTGAAGAAACTTCAGACTGGAAAATGCAAACGGAATTTGGAAGATATTCTGTTGATATTTGCTTATCGCTTGAATCACACACAGCATTTCTTGCCCCATTACTGGTAGCCAACACCTCCCTGGCACTGACATATTCCAAAATGACTGCAAAAGCCCATGAGTTTATTCCACATTTATGGAAATATCCAAAATATTCACAGCAACAGATGAAAGAGGACTGAGTACCAGACGCACTTGCTTGCCAGCAAAATAGAGAAGAAGAAGAAAACTGGTTGCCCACTTTCACTTCCATTTTATCAGTGGTTTGCTCAAAACTTTTCAATTTAAAACACAATTTTATTCCAAAATGGAAGTGATGTGCACAAAACTTGATTCATCTCCGGCCTTGGCACGTGGAATATTGCAGCAGAGGTTTTGCTTTGTTTCGGCACAATGGAGGTTGAAAAAAAATACTGCAGACGAATTTTATTATTGCAGCTTTTATATGGGACATGAAAGCACACTAGTTTAATACAAAGTCATTACTGCAGTTAAAACCATTAAGTTAATTAATATGGACATTTATTACTGCCGATAAAAGATAATATCAGGGGATTTATAGAAACAGTATATCTGTATATTCTTCCTCCTAAAGTCTCCATAAAGACAGGACTCTCAGTGGAGCAGAACACGGTGGGGTGTCACCTGCTCGTGGGCTTGCAGTGAGGGCAGGTCGAGGGGAACACTTATGGAGGGGTCACCAAGGGACCCCCGGCCCTGAGAGCACCAGGGCTCACAGAACGAGCCCTTCAGCCTTTGTAGTTATAATGCCTTGAAGGAAGAAGAAATCCCTCGGTCCTGCCAAGTCTTGAGTGGTAGACAACGCGTTGTAAGTGCAACCTATTAATTTGGGTGCTAAATGGGATGTCTGGTCCAGATGCCTCAGTCCAGCAGGGAGGAGAGGGAGGGGGAAGAGTCCCTGACCCAAACCCATCCCCACAGGCATGGGGAGAAAAGCAAACACAGCGAGGCCCAGGAGCTGTGCCAGGTGTGCAGTGGAGATGCCACCAAAGAGGAGATGGGGTGGGTTATATATTGGGTTATACTCAACCCCTCCACCACAGAACGTGGGGACAGCATTAGCTCCCATCCATTAACACAATGATATCCATGGTGATTCTCCACGGGGTTTTCTAGCCTGGAAAGAGGAAAACCATTGAAGCCAGCTGTGTTGCAACCAAAGAAGCGAGATCGCTTCAGATAGATTTCTAGCAATCCCAGGTAAAGTATTAAATGGTTTAATGGTTGTAAATAAAGGTTTTAGACTTACTTGATAGTGACCTTTACTTGATAGTGATCTCCCACCAAGATGAGGAAGAGGCAGATCCCAGGCAAGAGATCCTTTCCTCTCTGTGGCTTCTCTTAAACGAGCCCAGGGCAGCCCCACCCTGGATCCACCCCTCCCGGTCACCTGGAGGGGGGCACAGGTCCTCCCTGGGCAGCCACCGCCCTTCACCAGCTGCTCCATCACTGATTCAGGCCATGACCTCGTGTTTCCCTTACACCAGCTCTCAGCCCCTCCACCTCCCTGGGTCTTTGGAACTACAGAACCTCAGGTTGTCCCTGACTGCTCTCGGTCATTTGCTTGTACCGATGCCGGATAACAGTTGGGAGACACGCTAATTTAATAAAGCTTTGCAAATGTAGACGACTGCAGAATGTGATAGAGGGGCCGCATCCATCACGGTAATGACAGACATTAGCAGAATGCCAAGTGTTTTGGTCTCAGCAGATCTGTCACCGGTTTGCAGCCGGCAGTTGTAAGCACAGGTCTGTGCGATGGCCGCTCTCATTTAGTGCTGTCTGCAAAGCTGTCATTTCAGGAGAAGATTTATTGGGCTGATACATGTGATTTATGTCAGACGGCTCCAGCTTTGCTAACTTGCGGGTGACAATAGTAGTTAACAAGCAATTAAAATCTGTGGTCCATAGTGTCGGACGCTTCGGGATCGTTCCCTGGAGCTGTCCTGCAGCCCCACTCCCCCTGGAGCCCCCAGTTTGGGGAATTCAGGGTTTGCCCTCCCCAGTTTGGACTCTCTCTTCCTCTTTTTAAAACGGCGTGAACGGGTGCATTGTTAATTCTGATTTTCTCTAGCTCCACTTTCCCCCTGGCTGTGCTATGGCAGTCTCTAGGCAATGGGAGACACCCACACCCGCACTGACGTGGCTGTGGCTGTGGTCTGCCTGCACCACACAGGTGGGGAACACCATTATATATAATGACAGAAACACTCAGACATTGCCTCGTCCCATGGCTAAGCCCAGAAAGCTGTTCTTTGCCTCCAGGACTCCTCTCCCAGCCACTTCCCACCCCAAAGCTGGCGGTGGTGACCCCCTGGTGCCATCCCTACACCAAAATTGATGCCATGCCCCGTGGTGGGAGCACCCAGACAGAAAGTTGGTGCAAAGGGAGGATGCAAAAAAACCCAATATTCTGGAGCTGGAAGCAATTCAGGTCACGGTCTTCAGGCAGCACCTCCTCTACCAGGAGCTGCTGATGCCAACGAGCAGTAACAGGCTCAGACCCCCGGGACAGCCCCTGCTCCCATGGGACCGCAGCCAGCCCCGCCGGGTGGGAGCACGGTGCGCCCGTCTGCACGTTGGTGTGAACCAAACTCCTCCAAATCAGGCACTGCTTTGGAGATAATTAGCCTCATTGCATACACACGGCGGCTCTGAGTGAATGATGCAGGCTTAATTACAAATGGCAGGGCTGGGTTTTTTTTGTGTCCTTCTGTTACGGCTGTGAATGATGGTGACTACACACCTTCGTGGGCATTTTCACCTGGTGAATGCCACTGTCCTTTCCCCCTCTTTCTTTCAGTGGATGCTATTTGAGAGCTCAGATTTTGCTCCCGTTGTGAAATGGATATGGGAGGCAGCTCGAAGCCAGGGCTCTCTGTGTGCTAAGACCTGGTGTATATTTACACCTCAGTTTGAATTAGATGTAATACATTTGGGGTTCTGTGCTCTGCAACCTGTTAAAAGCATGGGGACATCTCATGGATGTGTGACCTCCCAGCACAGGGTCAGGAAACACAGCATCCCACTGCTGAGCTCCAGCCTCTGACGCTTTGTGTCACACTTTGCTATACAGGGATGGTGTCTATATATCACCAAGTGGGTATTTGATGCTTAAAGAAATCCCAAATCCTTCCCCAGCCCTTACTGTCGGTCCCTGCTGGGCCCTGGCTGGGGGAAGGTGTGAGATGGGGCAGTGCAGGGCTCTGCCTGCAGCCCATTCTCCCTGGCCTTCAGGCAGGGTTCCTGCTATTTACAGTTTTCCTGGGGGATTTTTTTCTCTCCCGCCACCCCAAAGGCCGGATCTTTCCTGCCCCCCCTCCAACAGGCTGGGAAATGCCTGCAGTAACTGATAGCATCAGAGTTTGTGCCTTTTTGGTGCAAGGGGCCCAGAAAAGATCATTTTCTTCTTCTTTTAAATTGATTTTTTTCCTCCTTTTCAAGGAGCAAACTATCTCCACCCTTTTGCCTACTTTGGTTTAACCGCAGGGCTGGATTCCCTGCTCCTTTGCAGGCAGGAGTGAGCTCTCCCCTAGCAGCAGGCAGGGTGCAGCAGCCCCCGAGCACAGCAGGGCTGGGCTCCTGGAGCCGGGACGGGGGCGTGAGGACCGAACCCAGCTCAGCACCAAGGCCCCACTCATCCCACTTCAGGCTGGGAAGAGGGAGAGCTCGCTTAAAGCAAAACTAAAAACCTTCAAGAGCTAAACAACCTCTGGAAAAAACTACCGCCGAGCAGAGGTGATCCAAGCTGACATTGAGAATTGTTTGATTTACAATAACAGGGAGATAATATTTTGCTAAGCCTCCCTGTAATACAATGTGTGTCATTTTAAATTTCCCATTACACCGAGCAGTCTAATAAATAAATGCCCGGGCTGCAATAAACATGAATCATTCAGTGCAGAGAAGCTCTCTGCACTCCTGTAACAAATATCTTCTTCCTAATGGTCTTTGGAAGTCACCCATTAATTTGACTTTCAGCCGCCTGGCTCTGAGGCAGGGCCAGGCCCAAGACGCTGGGTCAGACTCCGTGGAGATTCAGTGACAAATCAGATTTACAAATTAGGGATGTGCCACTCCGTAAAGAACACGGTTTGAGCCGGGTGATTAGCAAGTGCATGGCCAAGTGGAATTGGCTACTGGGATTTTTCAGGGTTTTTATTATTATTATTCCGGAAAACAAAAGCTGTTGTTTGACATGCTACAGCAACGAGAGCCACTGTCTGAGAACAGGAAGCGGCTCGTGTCACCCATCCCCTGATTCCTGCAGTTAACCTCTCCTGGAACACGTCCACGTGAAGGTATTTTAACTACCTTGTGCCCTCACGCCAATATTTGTTAGAATTTGGGATTGAATTTAATATGAGTAATGTCAGGAGAAACAGGTCAGGGTTTCAGATTAACACCAATAACCATAATGAGAACAGATGCTTATATCCATCTGGAATGTAGATTTAATATGCTAAATTCATAGCTCAGCCCATGAAATGCAATCATCAGATGTTTACTGGTCCCAATTTAATGAGCGATTTTGGATTAAACAGGGGCCAAACAACAGGCCACCAATCTATATTAAATCTCTGCAAAATGAAAATTGCAAAGATTTACTTAGGGTCATTACACAAGAAAATTTAATCACAACCTCATCCATAATGTCACATCGTCATCAGACTGATAATTGAAATGCCATGTGAGGGATTATGAATAACCCTCTGTTTATGAAGATAGCTTTCTGATTATCTCTCTGTCCTGTGAGCAACATAAAATATGATTTGTATTAATGTACATAGCCCTCGCCTGGAAGAAACCCACCGGAGACCTGCGGAAAAAGTCTGATTTTTTTTTTTTTACTGTCACTGTTTCTGACTGGGGATGTTGTTAAGGAATGTGACTGCCACAGTTTTGGAGCTGCAGGGAGAGGTGAAGGCGTGAGTGCAGCCCTGGCCTCTGCTCCATGGGGAGAAGCAGAGTGCAGTGTCCCTGCAGCTGCGTGGGTGCTGCAAGGCATTCAGCCCAGGGTAGCAGTGAGCAAACACTGGTTTGTCTAGAATCAATATTAATCTTCCAGACTATGTTCTCCAGGGCAAGAAATGTATCTTCCAGTATTTACAAAACACTTAATCCATTTGGGATGTTAATAAGAACACGCTTAGATTTTGGCGTTACAAAATATTCAGCTCGTGGATATCTGGCCATGATGTAACTCTGCATTGCACTGGGTTATACAATGGGATCGAGGCTACAAATGGCCAAACCTCTGACAGCACTTGGTTCTAAAGCCCATCTAAATATTTACAGAGTGTATGCTGAGGACTGCTCCAGCCCTGGAGGTGAGTTCTCCATTGAGGCACTCAAGAAACCACACAAATGAGCAACAGGCTGCTGCTGGGAGCAAGTGCACGTGCTGCTGGCATAAAGGGCTGCAGCCTCCCTGGGCTTCCAAACACACCCCTCCAAATGCCCCCCTCCAAATGCCCCCCTCCAAATGCACACTGCTCCTTTCTCCTGGAGCAGCTGGAGTAAGGATGCACAAATTCCTCCTCCTCCAAGCTGCCTGAGTCAGTCTGAGCATTGCACATGTCCTGAGGATTCATCCCCATCCACAGCTCTGGAATAAGCTCAGAAAAAATAAGCCCAGGCGTGTGTCCTTCCCCCTGCTCAGGGATGGTTTCTCTACCACCTCATTGTCGCTGCTGCAAAACTGATCATGCACAACGCGTTTTAATTGCCCTGTGTGTGAATTAATTAGCCCCTTTGACAGAGAACAATTAAGTGGCAAGTTCAGGAACATGATGAGGGAAGGCAGAACTCAAAGCTGTGTCCTGGCCCCTGTGGAAGCTGCCAGTGCCTGAGCTGAGCATCCCATACCCAAGCTGGGGAGTGGTGCCCCCCCAGCACCTCTCGGCGATGCACTGACACATTTATTGGTGCATGAGTGGGGACAGAGGGAAATAAGATTATTTTCTGCAGGTAAGCACAACGTGCAGCTGGAGGGAGCAGTGGAGCCATGGTGGGCCCATGGACATGCATCACGTCCCACGGGCAGGTTTTGCACACCGCTTTGGGTTGATACTGGGCAAATTGGTATAAGTGTTGGGTTTATAATGCCCCAGGACATGAGCACACTGTGATTTCCACCCGCAGGTGCTGTCAGAGCACACAGACGGGAACCCCACAGGCAGTGACAGTGCCATGACAGCATCACTTCAGTGTGCTCTCTTCTACAGCCACAAAATACTCCCTGGGCAGGGATATCACAGGCTGCCCAGCCCTGTGCTGGTCAATAGCATTTTAATGGGGATCAGCATGAAGGAATGAGCTGGGTGGTCTCCTCTGCAGCAAAGAGTTTGTGCTTGTTGTGCCACCCAAAATGCTGAAAAGGAGCAGTTCAGAAAATCCCTGCTGCTGAAGGAACACGGCCCTGACGCTGTCCTGCATCAGGAGGAGAAGCTGTGGTGCTCGGGGGGGTGAGACTGAGCTTCCACCCAGGAGCTGTTTGGCCCTCCCTGCCTCCCCATCAGCTGTGTTTCCATCGGAGATCCCTGATAAATAACAGCACAACCAATGGCACCCTGAAATGCCACCTGCTGCTAAGGAACAAACCCCCTGCTTTTTCCCAAGGCAAGTGGGGAGGGTGACGTGCAGCTCCCTGTGCCGTTTCCCCACGGTGATGTGCGGGAAGCACACAGCCATGCCTGCAGCCTGCGATCCCAGCCACCTCCAGGCTGTGCTCTGCTGGCAGATGTCCCTGTGCCATGCCGAAACCCCGAGGTTCTAATCCCACAAGTACCCACTGGGGAGGCTGTCACACAGGCAGCAAACCTAGGTGTGGATTGACAGCTCTCCATCCCTTCCTCCTTTCCAGACGTGGGATATGTTACTGAGTTTCTCCAGACAGCAGAAGGTGCCGGAGCGCGCTCAGCTCTGCGGTGATGACAGGATGCTATCTGCTACTTTCATGGAACAGTTGGTCTGAGCACTGCCTGCCTTATTACTGAGGGTAGGAAAATAATGAGTCATTATCGGTGGTAGCTGGCATGTGGGCAGAGTTCAAAGGTATTGGGTGAGGGCCAAACTGAGCACATGCCCAAGGTCCATGGATGATCCCATGTCTGCCTGTAGCTGGGGGGAATGTGAACGTAAAGGCACAGCGATGGGGACAAAGCCCCCGTGTGCAATGATACAGCAGGATGCTTTAGTGAATCCCATCCTGTAAAAGTCGTTATCTGAAGGTGACAGCAGCCACAAAATGGAGGTGCTAAAGAGAGCTGACGCATCACAGCAACTCCAGCTGTCACCCAGTCAGCGCCGCGTTGCGTTCCCCTGCCCGGCCCTCATCCCTTGGCTAATAGCCCTAATGATGGGACTGAAAACATTTTTTTCTGCTTCTGTTTTCAGCCTCAAAGGTTGCTGTTTCTTCTTCCTCCCCTCCTTTACCCACTCGTATTTCTCAACGTAATTGAGACCCAGGGAGAGCCAGTGGTTTACTGCTTGACCTGTTTTCCTTGAGAAAGCTGCTAAGACACCTTTCGGATGCTTCTCTGTATCCTCCAGGTAAATACTGCTCCAGACCTTGCGTTCAATATTTTTTACTTTTTTATCTCCTCTCTCTCATCTCGTCTAAAAGATCAGATTTGAAGCTTTCTACTTGCTCCGAAAAGCCTTACACTACAGATCGGTGGGTCCCTCTAAGCTCACCCTTGGGTCACATCACCCAGCCTGAAACAAGTCACCTCATTTTCTGGACCAAAGTTTGGTGAGGTGGTGCAGGGTGGATACAAGCTATTCTACAAGCAAGCTGTTCCAGTGACCCCTGGTCCACAGATTAATTAAACTGAGCAGCCTCTCCTCCTCAAATTGTTTCCTAGGATGACTTTCTCATAGCTTCACTGTAGCTATGGCAAAGACAAGAGTCTGTTCGCAGAGATAAGGATTATCGACTTATAGTTAAGATTATCGAGATAACGATTAACGAGTCAAAGGATCCTGCAGGAGGAAATCCTGGCACCTCAGCCCACTATGTCAGGGCTGGAATTAGTGCTCCTCGGTGCTGTGTGGCTCTCCTGAGCCGAGAGGAAAAGATTTGGTTGACATCCCTGCCAGGTCCCTGAGTTGTATGTGGGAGATACTAAAGGCTTTGCTGGCTCCAGCAACAGCCAGGACCTCATCATTCATTGTGGGGTGAGGAACTATTCCAGGCCTATATGCAACTGGGCTGTGATGCACTCAAACTGCTAAAAGTGACCCCTCCTCTGCGTCAGGGCGAAGCATTTAGGACCTGTTGGGATGATTAATTCGGCTCCAGTAAGCCCAGATGCACAGAGGCCGTGTGTGCTTGTTGTATATCATGGGCTTTGTGGACAAACATCCACCACCCTTCTGCTGACAAAGTGGTCAAATAGAGGTCAATAAATCCCCATTAGCTGATACACGGATCAATCACTCAATGTACCTCTGGATGTTATTTTGTGTCGAGAAATAAAAATCTTTTAAATTAATTTTGACCCGGGTCTCAGGGGTGCGGTGGAAAATCACCCAATGGTGAAGAATGTCACTTACAAAATCTTATTCTGTTCAAATCAAATGATTAATAATGTAAATAATCTGCAGTATTTTGCTTTAAATCTAATAAAGGGAACGAATCAATGAGAAAAAGTTATAGAATTGATCCCTTGATATTTTTTCCCCAATAATAGATATTCTGAAAACATACCCTGCTTACTCACATGAACAACAACACATAGAGAAGAGTTAAAAGCGGGACATTATCCTCCCAATGACATATTTAGCCAGTTATTCAGGCTATAATGAAGCTGTGTAATGAAGTCAATGTCCTTGAAAGTTCTTCATCAATTTTTTTCTCATCTGTCAGCATATCCACTCGCCGACACAATATTAATTAAACACATTTCCTGGAGTGTTGAAGTGAAGTCCCATCACTGATAATGAACAGGTTTAGGAGAGTCACATCCCAACAAAATTACTTTTTAAACCAGCCTTATTAAGCAGAAAATTAGACCTAAATCACCCTACAACATCCTCATTAAAAGCCACTGATCCTTGGCTGCTTCTATGTTCTAACATCTTTAATTAGCAAACTGCTAGTCTATCTGCCACGATAAATGCTATTAATCTTACCTTTCATTCGCTTTCTCTTAACCTATCATTTGCCCACTTCAGGGAGATGCCTGCTTCCACCAGAGCTCGTTTTCCTGCACCAAACGTCCTTGTGAGGATGAAAAATGGGGCAGGCACGGGTTAAACACGACGACTCTCCACCCTCGCTCCATCAGGGAATTTCATGATCTGTAGCTATCTCGGGCAGCAGAGTGGCTGTGCTTTTGGGGACATTAAGAATGTTTTCCATGGGATGCTGTTATCAAGACTTGGCCAGAAAATACAGTGCCAGCGTGGGTCAGTGCCCTCTCTGCTGCCCTACTCAAAGCCAGGAAGAGTTACAGGCTCCAATTAAAAATCTGGTGCCTGTGAAAGCTCCCACCCAGGGAAAAGAAATGCCTTAAAAACATGATTGCGTTTTAGAATGGTAGCAACTAAATCTGCAACCTTTTAGTAGCCTTTACAAAGTGTGACAGCTTCACAGCTTCCTCGCTATTTGTTCGCAGAAGCTCCAGAATCTATCAGGACAAATAACATACTGCATTAGGCCACCTTCACTTTACATTAATCAGAAGTAAACTTTTACTGCAATGCCATGCTATCTAGTTCAGAAATGCATTACCAAGGGCTGCCTTCTCAGGTACAGGATGCCACCCAATCTGTGCAGTTATTTTTTCCAATTTGTACAGAATCAGGATTTTTCACTGTCGGTGCTGGTTGATTTTTACAGCGTGCTCGTGTATAATGTTCTTATTACAATTAACATCACCACGTTCAGCTCACAGCTCCTGGGCAGCAGAGAGGTGCAGTTTCGACCTCCCCCAGGCACATACCTTGTGCTACAAACGCAGTGCTGCAGGGTGTCCAGCCAGACTCTGAAGGACAGCTCGGAGCTGGGCATCCCACGCTCTGCCCGCAGACACTGCCTGTTGCAGCCTCCAGCACACAGAGCTCAGCTCTACGGCTTGTCAGCATAATTTCCTCATTTACCCCTACTCATTAATCTCTTTCATTGTTATTATCGCATGTTATTTGGTGACCACACGTGCTCCCCACAGATATAAACACTTCCCCTTGGTGGCTTTAATGAAAGCTGCTTTTAATTTCACATTGCCTTGGGTTATTCTTACAGCGGATGGGCTGCTTCTTCTTGGGGGTTGGTTGATTCTGAATGCTACAAAACCACCAACATTCCCAATTCTCATTTTCATTCCTAACTCTAGCAGGAGGCTGCATGGCAGGGTTTCTCTCACTGTGTTTATATGCCTGAAAACTGGGCATCCATTCTAAGGTACCTGCGATGTCAAGAGCCAAGCATCCCCAGAAGGTGACGTGTCCACCTATTCCATGGTGACATGAGATACCCTTGGGAAATAGTTATCCACTGCTCCTCAGGATGGAGACAGCCCAGGCTGAACCACGTGTCTGAGTTTTAGATGCTGAGTTAGGTACAACAATCTGATTCTCAGTGATTTTTTTTGGTCTGGAGTGGACGCAGGAATCCTATTTGTCAAGCTGCGCTTTCCCTGACCTCAGTATGCTTCCATTATCTTTCCATCAGAAAATAATTTTTTCTCTTCCATACGAAGACAAATGACAAGCTCATTCACTCACACACATGCAAAGCCAGAAAAGAACTACTCCATAAATTAGTTAAAAGGTTTTCCCAGAGAAAGCAA
Source organism: Penelope pileata (assembly GCA_013396635.1). Lineage (NCBI taxonomy): Eukaryota > Metazoa > Chordata > Aves > Galliformes > Cracidae > Penelope > Penelope pileata. Next base: position 54,909 of record WBMW01005576.1, read on the forward strand.
AGAGGCAGAGAACGAAGAGGAAGGACATTTAATTGCCACTTCTTGACTGCCAAATGCATGAAGATACTCTGCCATGAGACACTGCCATGGGGCAGTCTGGACAGACCACTGAATTGGGATGGACAGGGTTAAGTGAACAGAGGGTCTCCACTCCATCCCAAGCTCTTTGTGTTTTGATCTCAAAATGGATGACCGCAACGTACTGTTTCATATTTGGGTTAGACCCTGCCATCTTGTGCCTTCAGATCTGTGGTGAACCAAACCTGAATTTTAACAGTGCTGGAAGCGGGCTGCCCACACAACGCTGCTAACAGTGAGCGCATGGGGCTGGGACTTGTCTTCTGCACAACCAAGGTGAGCAGAGCCAACCTGGAGCAAAACCAGTGCCAGAGAAGCTCCCTGGCACAGAAAGCAAAGCTGTGCGTCAAAGGGAGAGAGGGAACAGAGCTGTGCAAGCACCATCACCTCGGGACAAGAGAGAGCAAACTGGCAGCTTTAAGCACAAAAGCAAGGCCGGAGAAGGGATGTGATATCCGCAAAAACATCTCCGTTCCAAGTGCCTGTTTCTCTTGTAAAAAGACAAACAAAAGATCTTCAGCCAGTAAGAGCATCTCCTGCTCCCACTGTGCATCTGTCTTCTGTCCTGGGGTTATCAGCTTTGTGCAGGAGTCCTAAGGCAGAAGCCTGTGGCTTGAACAGGGACAGAGATGCAGAGCAAGCAGTGAGGGACAGCCTGGTGGTGACACTGACTGTTACAGACTGGTGCTCTCACAGGCAGAGCCAGGATCCTGGTCAGAGCCTTTACTATCTCCCCCGTTTTAGGGCAAGAAGCAAAGGGCACTCCGACACGAGCTGTGTTTTGCAGGGGGCAGGATTCTATTGCAGAGCATTTCATAAACCCTGGCCCAGATTCTCCCTAGTGACTCCGCTGTGCTCAGCGCAAGATGAGGGCTGGAGAACAAAGGTGGCTTGGAGCCACCTTCCCGATTCCCCTCTCCAGAAGCAGCTGGGGACCGCCAGGTCCCTGGGGCAGGTTCATGTTGCCTCAGGCTAACACAGCACCAGGATATTGCTAGAAAAAGCCACGATGCAGCTACACCCCTGTACCCATCGGCTGTGGCTGATGCAGAAGGAATCAGGAGGTGACTTGGGTGACACCACTGCCACAAACAAGAGCAGCTCAGCCTGCCCAGGGACCCTGAGCCTGCAGAGCAAGCAAATGTCAGGGCGGCTGCTGCCGATGCACGGCTCGCTCAGGGAAGCAGCGAGCTAACATCGTCTGAGTTCAAATGTGGAGAGCTGCTCACTCGAGTCAGCGTGTGTCCATGGGCAAAAGCCTTGATCTTCTCTATGCCTCAGGGCAAGGCAACTGGGGAAGGACGGAAAAAGCAACAGAATTTCACCAAGATGATCAGATGCTGCTTCCAAATTTGGCTCGACTCTAAAGACAAAAACAAGTAAATATCCATGGACACTAGCACACAGCACTCAGTGTGGCTGAGCATTAGCATTCACATATTTATATAGAAACTAGTGTTTGCAGGCTGGATCAGAATCCCTCTGAGGGATTCCGTGTTTGCAGGGGGAATTATTTGCAAGAATGAGGACTTAAAGCAAGCAGCACGGTCCTAACATGCACACAAAAGCTCAAAAAGGAAAGGAAAAATCTCTTGCCTGAGAAGAAATTTTGGTTTTGCTTTCAGTGACATATTCTGAAAGAAGGACCCCAAGCATCCACAAAGGCGAGAAGCATTTCAGCAGAGCTGCTCTTGGCTGCACTGTTTATCCTCCCCTAAGGGTATCTGTGAGCTGCCACCAGCCAGTTCAGCGCTGCTCTGCACGCACGGAGAGGACTCAAGTCATACAGGAAGAGGCTTGCCTGCTCTGCAGTCTCCAGTACCAAGATTATTCTATACAATGCCACATCCAATTGCAAAGAGGAATGTTAGGAGTAATAGAGCTCCTGTAACTAAAGTGTTTTCTGTCCTCCAATCTTTCAGGAAGCTGATTGAGGCACGAGAGGGAAAAAGCCAAGGGGAGAAAACTTGTTACAAGTAAAATTGTATTTTCTTGGACACTGGAGAGGATGCAAAACTAAGCCAGAGGCCTCCAAGTCAGCAGCCATTTTAACATTTTGCAAGAGATTTTCATCTTTTTCCCCTACAGCCTCAGTTCTGCTGTAAACACTGAGCACACCCACTATGGCTGTCAGCTGCGTGGTTTGCTTTACACTGAAGCTGCCAGGAGAGAAAAAATACTTAAGGTGATACAATTCTCAAACCAGTGGCATAAACACTTCTTAATGACATCTGTCAATAGTGCAATGTATGACACTTTCACCTGGCATCAAGCAAATCAATAAAAATAGGATGCATGCATTTGGAATCCAGTAAAAGCAAAGATAACGCCGGCTCTCCATCTTCTGTCTGCAAAACTGCCAGTGGCAGAACAGGAAACTTAACAGCCTCTCACACCCCCTCCCAAAATATTGCTTTCTTCTTAAAGGGTAAAATAAAATGAGAAATATTACTCTGGTTTGTCAGCTTGCACAGGTCGAAGCAATCTTTCAGGAGTCCTGCGGTGTTTGTGCGATGCCGCTTTCTGCGCTGCAGTCAGATGGTGCTGTGCAAAGTTTCATGAGAACCTAAGGAAAGCATTCCAGCCAAGCTACCAACAGCTGACCAAAAAGACACGTTGGGTAAATAAATTATAGGTATGCTCATTCAGGCATGCAATGCTGGGGAAGGCATAGATATACATTAACACATCATGCATGTGGATGCGCACTGTACACAGATACACATACAACCAGATGTATCAATGCAACCTAATTTCCAGAGTTTTTCCCTTCAGTAATCAATTGGCTGCCAGTTGCTTGAAGGCAAATTCAAGCACAATCAATTTCCTTACTGGTATCGCGGAAGCAGAGGAAATAGTACTCCAGCATACAGAAAAGTTCCCCACTAGTAAATTCTTCGGAACACCATTACTGTGATTACTGTTTGTGCAAAGATATGCCTGCCTCATTGTCATTTCTTGTACTACATCAAGCAAGGGCTGGTGGGGACCTAGTACTGCTGTCGCCCAACTGAATGTGACCTTTTTTGGGTGACCGCGCTGCGGCGGCGGTGGGGGCTTTCCTACTCCTCTGGGAAAGCAGAAATAAAAGAGTGCAGACCCTGGGATGCAGCATAAGGTTTTAATAAGTGCAGAAATTAAACAGATAAGCTTTTTTCTTTTAAATGTCAGCACGGTAGCTTCCATGTCATTTGCAGGAGTGAATGGAAGGGGCTAAATGTCTTGGGATGTGGCGAGTTTTTAAGCCACGTAATGATGGCGATAAAAATCTGTAATGTCAGTTGCCTTGTGGCAATCAGCAAACATTTCGCATTATGCTTGCATCTTAAGGTTTGCGGCCAAAAAACAGATTTGCCTCCGTCTCATTAAAATAACGAATGCAGTCCGAATGGATCTGCAATGATTCACTGTACGTCACACTAAATCACAACGCTTTTTGGAGCCAACTGACTATGGCCTCATTACTTTAGACAAAAGTGGGCTTGGAGGAAAAACTGGGGTGATGGTTTTTTTGCTCAGCCATGTTTTTCCCTTTGAAATACTTAAGGCAAGAGAGCAGATAGCTTTTTCCCATTGGTAGCTGAGGAAGGTTGGGTTGTATTCATAGTGCAGTTCTGTACCAGTGTACATAAACACAGAAAACATTACTGCTAGCGTTGGGAAGCAGAAATTAAGCAAATGCAAATAGCATTAATGAGGCAGATTCTAATGAACATGAATCAGTGATGAAATTGAATATTCAAAGTGAAAATAAGCTGTTAAAAAATAAAGATGTATTTTAACTGTTCCATTAGGGCAGGGAATTTGAAAACCAGCACGCTCTCGTTCCGTCGTATACGATCTCACGTACTCGTGGCTTGTCCTCTGCAGATCTTTGTTCTGCAACTTTTGGTGCCTTAAACATAGCAAAAATATTTAAACCTTTTATCTGAAACTGTCTGGCTAAATATCTCTAAAATCAACAAAATTAAAGATCAATGTAATTGAATTTGGATAAGTTTTGAGAATTATGCTTGAAAGCATTTAGCATTTCAGGAATAAACATCAACACATTCTACTGTTCTTAATTGCAGCTAAAAATATTTTAAGAATTGAACTAGATAATTTAAAATCTGTGTATTTATAGACAGAAACAAATTAGAATTTGAGGTAACAGGTAAAAGAATAAATGCTTATGTAAATTTTGACTCTGAATAAAGGACATGGTGAAAATCATCATTCCAAAAACATTTCAGCAAATGGCAAAGACCTTTCAAATATATTCTTTGTTTTTATAATTGTTTCAATTTTCCTTATGTTTTACCGTAAAGAGAAAATGCCTGATATCAACCTGTATTTATAAAAAAACAAAAAACCATTGCAAGCATATTTCCAATTTGACAGCAAAATATTTTGCTGTATATGCACTAGGAATTTATTTCAGGTAGAACAACTGAATGAGAAGCATTCATGGAATGACTGATTTAAATGTTATAAACCCCTGAATTTTTCATCTCCCTTTGACTGGAATGCCAAAGGGGATTACAGACTGAAGACATATCACAAACAAATTTACATTATTAAAATTACTGTAATCAAGAGTCTTTTCTAGCCTTAATCAGGATTAGACAAAACAAACAAAAAAGACTTTACTGTACAATACTAATCAAAATTCTATCAAATGACAGAGTAATAGCAGTATCAAAAATTAAAAATATTGCTTGGTGCAATCTGGTATTCTTCCAAAATATTTACAGTCATTTGAGCTCTGAGCAATACTTGCTCTGCTGAAAATTCTTATGGCAGGCAACAAGCATGGATGAAAACCACACTGCTAAATTTCAACAACACCGCAAAGTCCAACCTCTTATTTTAGGAGCGTGCACAGGAAACACACTTGTTTGAACACATGCTACAAAAGCAGGGAAGAAAAACGCAACGTTTGCTCTCCTGAACTGCAAGCAAAATCATTTGAGTTGCAGCAAACTGGACCAGCAAGCTGCTGTGCAGGATGCTGCGGGGGGAGCTCAGCCTCCCAACACGCGCTGCGACTCTGCTGCTGCACTGGCAACGAGCAGGTTGGCTGCTGGGCCACAGAGGCTTTTAAGTGTGGCCTTTATCCCCCATGCCCTATGCTTTACAGTTATGCTACAAGGCTAATACGGTAAAGGGATCAAGCTTGCACAGATTTTTCTGGTGCTCTGGAGCTTCTTAAACAGGGCAGTGTTATATCGGTTTCAGAAAGCACCAGTGAGCTCAGAGCATCAGGGCCCATCTTACTTTCACTATCATCAGAAAAGCTGCTAATTAGTAACACAGCAGCAGGATTGGGCCCTGCATTCATTTCATCCTTGTAAAATGTTGACTTCTATTTTACAGTGGAAGTCGTGGAGAAGTATATGTAAAGAGTGATCCTGAAAATGATCTGAGATCGACGATCAATTGCTCTGTAAAGCCTGGGAAACGAGATCAGCAAAGCAGCAATACACAGGTATTGTGACAACCCATCAGGGAAACAGCTAAAGGAATTAGAGAACATAGAAAACTGCATGATTCTCAGGCTTCTTCCTAGAAACCACAGCTGATTTTGCTGGTACCTGAAGAGAGGTGCAGCACAGTCCCTCTGTCCTTAAACCTGTCACTGTATTTTACATTACCAACATTTTACCTTGGAAGCTCAAGACATTAGCTCATTGCTCATGGCAAATCCTGACTGATGCAGTGCAAACTGACAGCATTTTCCAAGTTCCTCCTCGTAGTGTTACACTGGTTAACAAAACGCCAGTCTTGGTCAGTGACCAGGAGAATTGCAGAAGCAACAGGCAGGTGAGTAGCATCTCCTCTTTGAGCCTCTTCCTCAAGAGACTGCATGCTGATTATTTTTAAAATTAAAAAAAAACTAAGTGAGGTTAGAAAATATATTAAGCTTTAATTGATGTTGGCATTGTCTTTTTCTGTGAAGTACGAACATACCAGGATAACAAGCAGATTAGAACACATGATCTGTATTTCAGTTCCATCCGAGCATACACCATAAATCCTTCTTCATATAAAAGAAATAGGAATCGTAGCAAGGACATTTGAGCAGAAAAAACCAGCATTTTGAAATTTTTCCTTTATATTCTCTGAATCATCAGCCAAAAACCAGACACTCAAAACCTTACATGGAACAATATTTTGTTTTTCATATGCTAGAGAGGGGTAAAACCAAATGGCAAGTCACGGGACCTTCCCGAGAACAGCCATGCACATTTGCAAGGCTACCACTGATGCTTCACACACAAATGCGATGCTCAGATGCCTCATTTACCCCCTCTCAACAAAACCATCTTTCCAGCAGTGTCAGGCATTCATTTGGCAGCAGTTTTAGCAGCAGCTCAACACAAAGTGTAAATCATACCCAACTGGATGCCTTCCTGCCAACAGGAAACACGAAGGGCTCCGTCTGGGTTCCAGCTCTGTATAAAACGAGTTAAAATCCTGCAAGTCTATGCTGTCTAGAAACAGCTCACAGAACTGAGCTTTGAGACTAACCCAGAAGCCAGCCAAGGTGCAGTTTAACAGTAATTTGTTGCAGGCAGAACCACAAATGGGCTTCTTTTCACTTTTGAATTAAAACAACTATAAAGTAGATTTCAATAATTATTTACAAGTTACTCTAGCACTGCTTTGAGAAGTTCTACACTTGTTTTTAATACCTAGCCTTTTAACAGTACTTAGGAACTCAAGCTTTCACTTTTTTTTTTCCCCTATTACAATTTCTTAAATACAGGCTTTAACTTCTGCATTTGAAATTAATCACTTAATTCAAAGTGGGTTCTCAAAGAGCCTTCTAAATATTTCAAGGACCCTCTGAAGGTTGATTTTAGGATTCTAGGTAGATATGGTAATATGAGCAAGCTTTTTTTTCCCTCATGGAAATTATAGAAGTTAATCACTGTACTAAAAATCATTGTTCCAAAAATACCTTGTCTGTGAGACTGTGAAGACTTGTCTCAGCCCTGAAATTACTGAGCCACTTTGCAACATAATTATCTGAGAAAAAAAGCAACTACAAATTCTATTGTTATGTTTTCAACCAACCCAAACTCATATTTAACATTAAGCTAAGTACTTTATACTCCAATTATTTTAGTTTTGTCGAAAACTGAACAGTGAAACCATTCTCCATTTAAATAGTCCCAACTGTTCAATTTTCAATAGTTTCAACCAGAATCAACATCTAAATAAAAGTCATGATTCTCTGTTAAACACTTTTTTTTCCCCAAAATAATTTCTGGCAACAACTCAGTCTGCAGAATATTGGAGGACCTTTGCTGATTTGCAGTTTCCAGTCATTTTTGCTTCAGTAATGCTTTTGGTTGGCTTTTGCTTCATCAGATGCCTTTTAAGAATATTTTCAAGACTTTTTTTTATGAAAAGAGGTACAACAGATAAACTGTTCTGTAAAAAAAAGAGGAAATGAAGATATAAAAATGGAAATGAGCAAGAACTAGTTTTAAGCATATGTCTTTATGAATGAGGCTTAATCACACACTTCATTTTCCAAACACAAAAAGTCTTCTGGATAGGTATTAATTAAAATTAAGTGCCACAGACAAGCAGCTTTAGAGGGATGGCAGTCCTTTTCAGATTAGCATAACACTAACGACAGCCATGGAAATTGGTTTAATAACCCTAAATAGTTACACCCCACTCCTAACACAAATGGTCATGGACAGCTCGAGCCCCTCGGGCTGCAACTGTACCAGTTTGTGTGGTTGCTCTGACACGGGGCGGGTATTCTGACCCGAACAGAAATCACTGAATGCACCTCAATTATGATTATATAATGATTAGTCAAGCATACAAGGCACCAAAGCGTTAAATATCATAAAACAAAACCAAAGTAAACCAGCACGACGACATCAAAAACTTGGCCGGCGAGGGACTCGCTTGGTAACTCGCACGAACGCAGCTGATACTTGGCAAGATTATTCATTCAGGCATGACATGAAGTGGCCCAAACCACATGCAGGTCTAGGGTCAGGCTGCAGACAGCACAGAAAACCAAGCTGAAGGGATGAGCAGAGTCTTTAAGTGATTTCCTTCCCTGCCACGTTTCACATGGGCACCCTCGGAGCTAAGCTCGGTGCTGGAGCAGCCGCATTTAAACACAGCTCCAGCGCTGGGGGCAAAGCATTCTCCAGCAGCTCTGAAACACAGAAGCTAAATCTCACGTACTTACAGCCTGCTTAACTGTAAATGTCAGGCACAAACAACATTTGTGCGCTTGAGATTCGTGAGGCAAGCTGGAGAAAAATCCCAAATCCCTGCTGACAAAGAGCTGAGTGTCCAAAAGCTTTTAGAAGTACCATTGTTCACCTAACTTCACAATACGGTCCCCTGCGAAGCACTGCTGCAGCATCTCCTCTGTACCTGACTTCAGCAGGAGCTGTGCTGACTGCCAGCTGGCTTTAGAGACATGTAGGACAGAGAAAGCAGTTATTCATGTCATTTATTTATTATAAATACATATAAATATGTTAAGTGACCTTTTTGTTTGCTTATCATGATGAGCAATGACTTTGGAAAATCATCTGGAAAACTTCACTGAGCTGAGAAACAGGCAAAAAGCAGGCATTAGCATACAATCAGAGTCCCCTCAGTTCAAGATTTTGTTTTAGAAAGCGTATGAATGCATATTAGTGAAGCATCTATACCTTTATCACGAGCACCAAGCTTCCTCCCTCCCACGAGCTGACCGAATGACATTTTCATTGGGATTTGTGAGTGCAGCCAAACCCCATCTGGCTACATAGGAACCCCCTCAGTTAGGTGTCATTCTGAAACATTGCATAGTTTTGAGGCTGGGTTGCATTTAAGTTGTTTAACCCAGCTCGTGCCCAAGAAAACCCACTGAGGTTTCCCTTTCCAGATCTCTCCCCCTCCCTGCGGTTCTACAGTTCAGTTTAAGAACTGCTCAAGAACTTTGCAAGCAGAAATGTGATGTGCACAGTCCACCAACAGCATGGGAAGGAAAACTCTACAGATGAGGTTGCATGGGGGAAGAAATAAACCAAGTAACAGTGGGTGTGCTTTTGGGGTTCAAGTAACTGCCAAACATTTCCAGCATGGGATCCAGGGGACTGGGGAGGTTTAAGAGAAATGAACAAAAAAGAAAACCCAGACTTAACTGATGGCAGGAAGCCGGGGCTGATGGCAGTGGAAAAAAAAAAGCACAGAGGTAAAAGAAAAAGAAAAATAAACCCGAGAAAGGCAGAAGTCAAGGCTTGTCGCTGCAGTGTTTGCAGAGAGCGGAGGCGGCTCCGGTGAAGGCAGTGCATTTCTCGGGGCAGCCGGGCAACGCCGTGCCGGTGAAGGGGTACACGGCCGACTGTCCGAAGGGGTTGAGGGTGGCGGGCAGCGGGGCGCTGAGCGCCTGGCCCTGGTTCAGGTAGGCCACCAGCCGCCGCATCTCCTCCAGGGCCTGCGCCTGCATGAGGATGTAGTTCTTGGCCAGCAGCAGGGTGGCGATTTTGGAGAGTTTCCGCACCGAGGGGCTGTGGGCGTAGGGGATGACGGAGCGCAGCCCGTCCAGCGCGTCGTTCAGGTCGTGCATCCGCCGCCGCTCCCGCGCGTTGATGCTGAGGCGCAGCGAGCGCTGCTCCTTGGGCTTCTTGCCCAGGGCCGCTCCCTTCAGCTTGCCCTCCCGCTCGAAGGCCGCGCCGCCCTTCACCCCTGCCTCGAAGCCGTCCTCTTCGTCGCCGCTCTGCTCGCCGCTGCTCTCCGCCGACTTTCCCAGCGCCCCGGGGTGGAAGTCCGCCCCGCCGCCCCCCGCGTAGGCGCCCCGCGGACCCTCGGCGCCGCCGTAAGCGAAAG
>WBMW01005576.1:64859-97106 GCA_013396635.1 Penelope pileata
AGCGCGCGGGACGGGGCGGCTGAGGGGCGGGGGGCGGCCGGGCCCGGCGTGTCCCGCCCGGGAGCAGCAGGGCTCCGTGCGGGCTTGGTGCCCTGTTGTCACTTTCCTGTCGTTCCCCAGTCACAAATCTTGACAGCAAAACACGCACACAGGGTACAAACGTGGGAAAGCAGCTTCAGCGCTTGGCTGTGTGACTGTGAAGCAGTCGGAGCTTGTGGGGATGGTTCTGTGTCCCCTCGCACTGGGGATGGCCTGGGTGGGTGTTCAGCTGGGCTGGAAGTCCAGGGCTGGGCAGAGGAAATGGATGGAAAAAGAAAAAAGGCTGTCAGTACCCTCTGCACTGCACTGGTTTGATCCATGTGTGACAATTTTTGCAACAGCAGTGAGAATCTAGGGGTGAAAGGAGAGCCTGCTTCAGAATTTTTGGGAAAAACGTGAGCAGGAATGGAAATGGTGTCATTGTCAGGGAAAACCGGGGATGTGAACTCCCCCTTCCCCACACCTGGGACCACCAGTCACTGACTGGTATGTGTGGCTATGGAGGCAAAGTTATGCAAGGCCCCGGCAGCTGTGGGCACAGTCTGCTGGGCTGGTCACTCTGATTTAGGTGAGGATGGCAGAGGAGACACCCATTGTGGAGACATTTCCAAGGCAAAGCCCCATCCAGTTCCATTTTCTTCAAAGTCTCACTGCACTCCTTCGTTCCCTGTACCAGGAGAAGAAACGTGACCCTTTGTGACTCAGTTCAGCTCTGAAGGGATTCTCTCCTTCCCCGCCATGATACCAGCAACTGAGTGCTAAGCTCAGAAATGAGACAAATCTCTTTTTCTTAACCATTTTGGTTGTGTGGTGGCCTGCAGTGAGAGGAATCATCCTTGCCATGTCTGAGAGAGGATCTGGTCCACAGGAAAGTCTTATGGGGAAACCAAGGCAGTCACTGTCAGTGCTGATAGCTGCATAGAGAAGGATAGGAAAGTGCTTTGTCCTGTGTTCCTACACTAGGATGACACGGAAGGCCTAATTGTTACAACAGAAAGAGTCCCAGTTTCAGGTTTTTATTTTTTTGATTCTGAGGCTCTCTCCAGGCATGCCTTGTGTTCCAGGCTCCTCAGTCCCTGCTGGGATGGGATGCAGCGTGTCTTGACATACAGGTGCAAGCAAGTGGATATTACCTAAAGGCAGATGCAACCACTTGATGCAGAGATACCTGTTAGGTTATTTTCAGAAGTAAACAATAGCTTGGGTGTTAAGGTGACACAAGGATTTTCCAGAATGTGTTCTGTTTTTATCAGACCCTCTACAAAGTGTAGTTAGCTTGTCCTCTTCCCGTCACCTCCCTTTCTGCAATGTACTAACGTGAAATGATGAGCTTGTCTCTATTCCTTCTCCACATCAGAGCCAAGAGTGCTGAGATCTGCAGTGACAGATGTACACTCGCCCATAGTAGCTGAGCTGCCTCCTGAGAATGAGGCTGTTTCCTCTGTGAATGTAAGTCTGGAAGATTGTGTTTCCACATTTTGGAACAGTGGAGCATGCAAAACTACCTGCAGCAAAACCTGGCCCTCAACATGCACACAAGTTTTGACCATCATACTTTTCACTATCTTCTCTTATCTCACCTCCAGTATCTGAGATATCTCCGGTGTCAATTGTCATGTCTCTTCTTTGCTGCCCTTATCGGGCTTATCAGACCATGAAGACCAATTACTGATTTTTGTCCCTTAATTGTTTTATGAGAGTTGGACCACTCAACTGCTCCTGGGACGGATCACTGTACACATTCACGGTGACTTTCAAATACAGGTGAGCACAACGTAACTTCTGCTCACCTCTGGGACCACTCCAAGACTCCAAACGACAATAGACAAACGGAGGAGGTACTGGAAAATTATCACTTGCATAAATCATTCCCATGAAAAAGATGTGCAAGGACTGCTAAAAGCAGGACTGTTCCCTGCTGGAAATGATTTACCTTTTCTGTAATGTATTGAGATCTTGCAATGAGAAGGTCTAGTGATGTTACAACGTTTTCTAATTGTATGGACAGTAGAAATAACGCTAGCTGTCTGTTATGTATAACAAGGCTAATGCTAAGAGAAGCAATGGACTGAAAATTAGACGCAAAAACTTTTCACACAGACTCGGTAATGCTTTGATAAGTAGATGAATTCTTTAAGGGTTGTATCAACTACAAGAGAACAGAGCAGAAGGATTGTTGCCTTATATGATTCCAAAATACACAGCTAAGAGAAATCATTTGAAGCCTATACGAATCTGAAATCAAATTGCGCTTAATGTGCTAAAAAAAAGAAAAAAGAAAAAAAAAAAGCACATGGAAGAATTTGTTTTGGACTCCTCCCTCAAATTTCAGCTATGAAGATGTATCTTTGAGAATATTCAGTGTTTTCTGTTTTCTCCCTGAAAACTGACTTGTCTGCTATCTAAGGAAAAAGAATGTCTGATTTGGGTTTTGACATGTCAGAGTAGAACAACAACAAAAAGGAAAGACAAAACAAAACAAAACAAAAACCCGGAAGGGAGTGACTCATGGAAGAACATTGAAGGAAATCAAATTTCTTCCAACTGTTTTTGGGAAAAAATGGACATATGCAATAGGAAATAAACTTATCATATATTGTATTTTCCAGCTTCAAGATGTATTGTTTTTCTTCTGCTGTTTTACCAATTCAAAACTTAGTATGACTAGTTAATAATTAAGAGCAGACTATTACAACTGCAATTATAACAATTATTGTAAGTTCCTCAAGGCAGAACCTTTATTAAGGCACACATTTATTAAGACTTTTATGTCACAAACATTTCATAAATAATATGCCATGTTAATGATTTAATTGACATGTCTACCTCCGTAAATAAAAGGGTTTTCTGCTAGCTTGACAAGGCAGGACTGCCTGCAAGGTGAAGCATTTGCTGCCTTGCCATGTGCAGAGCCTGTGCAGCACAGGCTTTAATGCAAAGAGGAGGAGAAAAGAACCAAATGAGTACTTTTTTTCCAAAGTCACCTTTAAAACCCATGTGCTTGAATCAAACAATGCATCCTACAATGTCCTTGCCTGCTGTCTGAATGCCTAGAGAACTAGAATGAGATAGGGCTAAGCTGTGGAGCACAAACCTTTACTCAGAACTGTGTGTTACCTAGCACATGGTAGATAAAGGACCTCAGGCTTTGGCCTGGGCCTGTTACTGAAATCATTAAAGCAGTTGCAGTGACTGCCACAGTCATTGACAAACTGTAGTCACTTTGCTGGATATGACATTAATAGCATTTTGAGAGGGACCAGTTCACAAATGGATATTTTTCCATTAGAAAAGAGGAGAGGAAAAATCCCATGTCCATCCTTACCGGCTAGATTCATATCTTAAAAGAGTAACAAAACAGAAAGTCTTCATCAGAAAGAATGGTATTTGAAAGAAATGGTACGGCCCGGCGCTGCAAAGTCGCACGGTGACACCTAGCGACCACCAGAGCTCGGCAGACCACTGGCACCCAGCTCTGGATCAGGGCAGAGGAGTACAGTGTTAAAAATTCAGCATTGACCCAAAAGGTTGCCAGGCACAAGAAGCCTCATGACTGCTGGGTTTCGTATACCTGCCTGTAAATAGGACCCTGGTCCTGGTGGCTGCTGTCACTGCAGCAAACCTGGCAGCCTTTGGAAGTTTTTTCTTTATTCAAGCAAATACATGGACAGCAGAAAGTACTTGAGCATCAAGGTGTGAGAGTAAATCATGTGCTTAGAAAAAATGATGCTGTGATGAGTGGAGTCATTCTATCCTGCTGGAAAAAGTGGGTGAACACAGTCCACTTCTTCCCTTGGGTATAATAGCAGAAAATCAGCACGAAAAATCTGGTAGAAAAAGCACAATCTGTGGCAATGCTGTGCTGGTTCTGGCTATTTGCAAACTGTGGGTGGGCAGAGGACAGAAACTCAGAGCAGGGAAAAGTAGGCAGGGCTTGGGCTGCTGGGCAGAGGGTCTGCCAAACACATACAGATCTCGGGACCAGCTGGAGACCATAGCTGTGTCCTGGGAGCATGGCAGGAGTGAAGAACTGGAGCTGCTGAAGTGTTAGTGGTGTTGTTTCTGCTGAGTACTTGTCTATCACGCTGCTGAGTCTTCTGAAAAAATCCCTGAAAGATGCAGGCATATCATTTTTATTTTAGGGAGGGAAGGCACGAGACTTTGGAGTCGAGACTCCTGTTCTTGGTCCTGCCTGAAGCTCACTCAGGTGCTAACGAGGGGTTTGATTCTGACTGCAGAACTGACCTGAGATATCAGGAGGATGTGCAGGGAATCTGTGCTTGTGACAGTCTGTGTCATAGTGGCTGTATTAATTATGCCATCATAGCAATATGAAAGATAGTGCATTCTTCCTTTATTGTCTGACCCTGCAAAGCCCACCAGAATTCTCAGAGTTTAATAAAAGCACCCTGAAGGCTGTCAGTACAACAAAATGGGCAATATTGTGTTGCTCTTCAGACGCAAGTGAGCACCAGCAGCCATCTCCTTCCAACAGGGAGGGAGCAGAGCTACGTGCAGCTTGGATGGTTATTTTGAGGTAGTCTTTTTCAAAGTTTATTGTAAAATAGAAGCCTCTGGGACAGATTTTGCTTATGCACTCAGATCTTCATACTTCTTGCCCTTCACTAGGTGGCAGCAAGAAGATGGCTATGACCGTTTGAAGGGTTTTTTTTCTTATTTTTAATACGGCAAGCAGAGTTTACAACTGGTTCTTTGTTTGAATGCATTTATTTATCAATTCCTGCGCACACACCACCCTCAACTAACAAGCCAGCTAGGAGCAAGTTTGCCAAAAGCCCCAGCAGAGCTGCCTGGATCGTCTCTTGCAGGCAGGAGGGACCAGGCTGTGCACAGCCACCGGACTCGGTGTGCTTCAGCCTGGAAGGAGATTACCCGGTCTGCAGTTCCCTCTGCTGGCAAACTGTCTGCTTGCAGCAAGCAGGCTCGGAGGCTGAGCTGCACCCCCTGCGTGCTTGCTGCAGCCCTCGTTACTTTTGCTAAGGGATGTGCTTGCTTATCCATCGAGCTGCCACATGGAGAAGGAAGAACA
This sequence comes from Penelope pileata, assembly GCA_013396635.1. Lineage (NCBI taxonomy): Eukaryota > Metazoa > Chordata > Aves > Galliformes > Cracidae > Penelope > Penelope pileata. Next base: position 69,949 of record WBMW01005576.1, read on the forward strand.
TATTTTCAGCAAACGTTTGAGTAATCATGCAGTGCTATATCCCAGGACATGAAACAACTGTTAAACAGCAAAAAGAGAGTGAAGAAGACCCCAGCTGCCCATTCAGAGCCCACGCAAAAAAGTTGCTTTGTGGAAATCAGAACAAATGATATGCACAACCAGTTTATAAGCTAGAGGAAAATCACAATGCTTGCCTTCCCCTGCTCTTCACAACGCTCCTATAAGGTCACTGTGCCTTTTGGTAACTGTGGGCAAAGCATAGGAGATATTCCTTCCAAGGTCTTCTGGCACAGGAGGATGCATGCCGCCAACATGCTGGTGACTGGCTTGCAAGAAGTGCTGATGGCACTGCTTTGCTCTCCCCCCTCTGCAGAACTGACCCACGCACCAGGAAAGGTGATGCTTGAGAGACCTGGATGTGACAGACAGCTTTTAGGAAAAACTGAGATGGAAAGATGTCCCAGTGTGGCTCAGGGCTGATAAAGAATGCAAGAGTCATCACTGTTCACAGAAATGGGGCATGTCTGTCTGTCAGAAGGTTTTTAGGGTAGGGATTTGGGTTCAGGATGAGGTCTAGACTTCCTTCCTAAAGACAAATGATGTGTTCCCTCTCCTGACTTTCACAGCATGGAGGTTTCTGCTTGTCTGGGTGCTTTCAATTCCCTCCTGCAATGTGAATATCCCAACCGAATGAGTGTGGGAAAACTTGGCTGCTCTAGTAAGACAGGGGAGCAGTCGAAAATGGATTAAGAAGGGATTGAGTGTGTCTTGTGAGAGCTTGGCTATTGATTTCTAACTCTCCCATTCTGATGTTATTGCAGAAATGATTTTCTTCTGCACCGTGCAGAGATTAAATATTAATAAATAGAAAATTAAAAAAAAAGGGGGGGGAAAAGACCAGATCCCAAGACATTCCACTGCACAATTAAAAAGCAAATGAAGGATTTCTAGAATGGAAAACTTTGTTTCCTCAAGTTTCCTTGAGCTCCGAGTAAAAACATTAGGGGTTTTGATGAGATCATTTGTAATATTTCTCTATAGTGTTTTGTAGCAGGGTTATGTGAGTTTGAGCCACGTCTCCTTGCAGCAGGTTCAGCATGAACACAGAACAGAAAGGATGGAGATTTACACAGATCCCATTCATCAGTGACCCATTTACTCACTGATGATGAAGTAAGGGGGAACATTCAGGTCTGCTCTGGCTTCACTTACACTGCACCCTGCAGTCAGACTCAATTCCATTAGGTGTCTATTTATTATTTAACACGAGGAGATGGAAGTCCAGGCACACCAAAATGATTTTTATGTCCTAGATGTTTCACTTCTCACAAATACTGAGCTGCTACTTCCCATGAACTCTGTGGCTCCCAGGTGAAACCCACGTCCTTGAGGCTCTGAAGCAGGAGTGGATGGGTGACCTTTGCACACAGATTTGAACTTTTGTTGTGTGCAGAATTTGCCAGGAAATCTGCTCCTAGGAGATCTGCAGTTCTCACTGTGCCCCATTTCCTTCCTCGTTCCAGGGGAGTTGGGCAATAATTGAATGAAGAAAGAGCACGATGAGAATCTCCTGTCCAACCTCACAAGATCAGTATTCTCTCTGCAGCAGGATACACGTGGAGTATGCAAATAAAAGTCTGGAGACATTTAATATGGAAGACCATTCTTTTTTAAGGGAGTTCCTACCATGAGCAACTTGCTAGGGCTCGCTAGGGTCTTATGCAAAGGCTGCAGAAATGGATGTGTCTGCCACCCATCATTCATGTTCTCTCCCAGTACCCTAAAAAGTTCCTCGTGTTGCCACTGTACATTGTGCAACAGAGATAAAATAAGACCTGTGTACAATCTGTTAAGCTTTTCCCTCAGTTTTTTTTTTTTTCCCTTCTTTTTCTGTCCTTGGAGTTCTTGCAGTATTCACTGAAAAGGGGAAATCTGCTTTCAAAATGTGAGACTGCAGGAGCCAGCTCTGAACTTGATGGCTCCCTGAACAATATTGCTCTCCATGTCAACTTCTGTCATTGCAGCATTCTTACTTCCAATAGCAGCACCACAGATTGCAGGATTTCATGGGCATCACTTAGCCTGCAGCTCCAGTTGCAGGCAGCCAGGTTGCATCACGCCTGATCCCCACCATCCTGCTTAGGGATTCTGGAGTGATCTTGTGATGCTGACTGCTTTCCTGGCAGTGTTTCGTGCCAAGCAAATGGACAAATGGATGCCCTGGGCTCCAGATTCTGCTGTAGGGCTGAGCAGATGGGGCTCCTGTCTTCAGTCCTTTACAGATTTGCTGCATGCCTGAGGTCATCCAGGTCCTTGAAATCAGTGGGAGTTGGGAAGCTAAAGGCTTCTGAGACCCTGCTTGTAGAGTGCTAGAGCTTCTGTGGCTTAACAAATGACTGCATGTCAGCAGGCTGGAGTATCTCATCAAGGGCACTCTTAGTGTGCTCTGAAAATAAAACACCCTACATTGGGGAGTGGTTCAGGAATGCTGCTGTAGACAGTTATTAGGGATCAACTGATGGGTGGTAACCCTATAAGCCACAGTAAATCAATTGCTTTCTGTTATTTCCCATACTCTCAGCTGCTTTCTGCGCTTCGCTTCCTCATCTTCAAAATAGCAGTGTTTGCAGTCCTGGGGCCTGAGAGGATCATACACAAATGATTGTCAAACACTGATATTGTAGGGAGTGCTACAGTCCCATACATATTCTCCAGTGTTGCCTGCTGAGATGGTACAGTAATAGAAAAAAGTGAGTAAATGCCCTTCCTGGGTGTATAAACAAACTGTGCAGATCATCCACCACGTCACGCCTAGGTTTGGAAGCAACATACGGCATTATCTGGCAGACACTGGGCAATATTTAGTGACTATGTTAGCTATATATAAAGGGATTACAGAGGGTGTGAGAAAGCAGCACCTCCTCCCATCTGCCCCCCTAAGGGAAGCAAATGCTTTGCTATAACACCGTTCCCTGAGAGCTAGAACTTTAGCAAATAAGGGACTTTATTAAGTTGTTAATAAGATTTCATTTTCTCACTAATGCTGCAGTGCTACATTATTAATTTAAAACTGTATTTAGCCTGACATGCTAAAGTGCTAGGCCTCATTATTAATGCATAAAGGCATGCCTCTGTTGTTTAATTAAACACCATGATTATGAAGTTCTGATGTGGTTTAATGATAGCAGGCTGGAGTGGCAGTACATTCCTGTGCTCAGATCTCCCCCATGCCCCCCTGCTGCCACTTTCTCCTTTCATTTCCCTTTAAAAGCACAAATGCAGTGGTTGTTCTGCTGGATAAACACTGCAGGACAGATGATGTTGGTCTTTCCGAGGTGACACAGAATTGCATTTTTATTTTCCTAGGCTTATCTTCTTTTTGACCAGAGATTTCCATCCACCGTGTTTTTAGTGGCTCTGAAGGTAGCTGTTTCTATTCCCCCAAAAGACCACGTAATGAGAGCTCCCAATGAAGTCAGGAGGAATTTGCAATTGGTTTCAAGGAAGCAGTTTCACCCAAAGGAGAGACCTAGAGAAGAAGCCTAGACCAGTGCTTAAATATCTCTATTTAAACCTGGCTTTCTAAACAGTTATCTTGGAGACGCAGCTTTGTCAAGGGAAGATGATGGGAAGGTGATTTTGTACTGAATCACATAAGAATTATGTGGATCTAGACCAGGATAATAAACGGTGTGGACATTTCCTTGCTTCTCTTTCTCCACCTGCATCCTTCTGAATTTGACTCAAGTGTTTTGGAATCATTCAAGACTGTTTCATGCAGCCCATAACTTGTTATATTCTCCTTGCTTTCCTTTGCAAGACCAGGAGTATTTTTGAGAGATTTTCTGCTGCGTATTCCCTCTTTTTCTCCCCTCAAAATTTGGCTTCGTCATCTTATTCCTCTCTGCTCCTGATTCTTTCTGAATAGCAGCTCATCCGAGCTGCTTGCAGAGCCTCCTACTTTATTGACTAGGAGTAAAATTAAACATATTCTTTATGTACTTTCCTGCTTAATAAGGATTTCAACAAATCAGCCCTCTGTGCCTCTGTTTCTCTCATATCCCTTGCCTGCCTTTCTGCTCAACCAGGCGGTTCTTGGCTCTGGAGCCTGCCCTTTCTAAAATGTTGGGGTCTTTCCTCTCTTTTGAAAGCAAAAGGGCCTTTGCTGGGGACTTTCCTGAAAGCACAATTTTACCCAAGTGTTTTTTAAGTCAAGTCAGAGGCTGTCTGGCTAGGAAGGAAAGAGAAGGAACACACACTGCAGTGAGGGTAGGGGAGCACTGGTTGTTCTGGCCATTTCTGGCAAGCTGGGCGAGGGCCCTCCCTCCTGCCAGCCAGGTGAATTCTCTGCTGACAGCCAGTGCTTGGCTCAGCAGAGCCCAAATTCTGTTTCTAAACAGCTTTTTGTTTCAAACACATCTTTGATTCTTTTCCTTGTGCCTCTCAGAGAAGAAAATTGTTGCTTCTAATCAATCTTGCACTGGTAGTGAGTGCAGAGATCTGTTCTCTACAGGTACAAATGCAACAGAAGTAATACAAAGCTTAATTTCCTTTAGTGGATTATTTTTAAAAAATATGTGTTCAGCAAAGTAACCTTCCTCTAACAAAGAGATGACCTTTCTGCATTTATGTAGTGCTTGTTGCTAGGATTTAGATCTTTGCTGAAAGCTGTTATTTCTCTTAAGTACAGGAGAAAGTGCATTTTCACCTCCATTTGGGTAAACTGTCATTTTCTACTGTTCACTGCTTTTCTCACCATGGAATAATAATTTGAGGTTCAGTGTTTTTTTGTTTTTTTTTTTTGAGTGAATGCATTCCAGGAGTGTGGTGGGGCCCGGGAAGTCCTCTATATTTGCTAGTAGGGCAGAAAGGGAAGAGGAGGGAGAAGGCTTCTGAAATATTTAAGGCTTCTGAGTACTGCAGTTGCTCAGCTTCTGCCATCAAATCATATTCAATTTAGGAGGGTCATGCAGGTATTTTATAACTGTACACAAAAAGCAGCCGGTGGGTAGCTGAGAAGCTGCACATGTATGCATAATATATTATTTTTTGGTGGTAGCACTAGCATCCATGGGAAGCCACTTTAGGTAGATTTAAGAGGATTCCGTCCAACTGTGATAGTGATGAATAACAGAAACAATCTAATATTACTCTTTGTATACCTGTGTTACCAGTGCTATTACAAGTCGTACCATTAATACGTGGTGCAGGAGGAGCTAAGTGGGCTGTAACAGAGCGAAAGGGAGAGTTAGACACGTGGCAGATCACTTCATGAGACACAGAAATGGGTGTCTTTCTTGCACCATTTCTTGTCTTAATTTCTGCAGCTGGAGAGAGACTAGAAGAAACAGCGAAGAACAACTTGACTGCTATCTCTCTTTTCTCTGCAAATTGAGCACTGGAAACCCCTCAATTCCTCTGGTATTTGGAAAGTATGGAGTATGGAGACCTATCCCTGTGGGAAAAAGACTCCAAGACTGCAGCTCTCTTCAGATAGAGATGTGCAGGGTAAAAATGTCCCCAAAGAATATTCATGCTTTTCTTGGTCAAAATTACTACTCAGGCACGGGAATCCGTAAGTTGGATATACTGTTGGCCAGTCTCACGGTATTTCAGGAAATGGAAAGCAATTTCTTAAGCATTTATCAGTCCTGTGAAATAATTGAATCGAAGGTATTGCTGGGGAATGGCACAAAATTGGGCTGCTTGGTGCTGAGAGCATTGTGTGCAGTGGTTCCCAAAGGGTCAGTGAGGCCAGCAGGATCAGTCCCTCTTTACATCCTCTTTCTCTGTCTCACGTGCACTTAGAACAGAGAGAGCAATCGATGGTTTCATTCCAATTGAAACAACAAAAATTAACCAAGTCCAAATCCCTCCTATCCCAGAGACCATGGATTCAGCTGGATCAGAAGCCCTTGGTTAAGCAGCCCCTGAAAGTCTATCAGAAGTTTATTAGTATGGTAATTTATCTGGGTAAGCATATAAATATGCTAATTGATTTTTTTAAAAAATGTATTATTTTTTAAAGGCAAAAAAGTTAGGGATTTTCTAGGAAGAAAAGTAGGATTGTCACTTATGTTTCATCATGTCATCATGTTACAATTTTGTCATTCTCCTGCACTTCATTTTTTTTGTTATTAAGTACAAACAAAGAACTTGATACTCCAAAGATCTGGGTCTTGTGCCACGTCTGGTTCTGGTCTTGATGCATGGAGATAGATGGAATTAATCAAACTTCTTCACACTGCTATTTAATCGGGTTTACAATTAGCTGAGGGCTGCAGGTCTTCTGGGCCTATCAGCTTTGCAAGCAGGAGCTGTAATACAGCAGCTCCGCAGCCACACACTGGGAGTGCCTCACAGACCAGATTGTCATAATGTGGCATGAAATTAAAGCGTGGTGTTACTTGACAACAGAATTTCAATTTCACCCTACCCCCATTTTCCTCTTTAACAAAGTCTCCACCTAGAGATAGGCTTCCCCGTTGAGTTGTACCCACCTGCTCTAAGCTACACAACTGCCTTCAAAAGAGTTTGTGATACCATTAAACCAATCTGTGTTCCATTACAGTCGTTCTGATATTCTTCCCTGTCTGCTTTCAATGGCAGATTATTTTGCTGTGAGGAGCTAATAAGCATACAGCTCTTAACTTGTTTCAATTCTTACTCAAATGTATTGATTTCTTCTCTCCCTCTCTTCTCACAACACGGGATTTTTCCTGGTGTCTGTTCTCCCAAACCCACGTGCTTTTGTCAGCCCTCCTCTCTGCCCTGCTGCAGGGGTGGAAGCCTCTTCCATTGAGAACAACACCAGGGAGTGGAAAGCCTGCGCCGATGTTTCCTTCCATCACCCCTCAGCTCTTGAGAAGCAGCGTGGATGCACAGCTAGGAAATGGGATTTAGAATTCTCCCTCCCACAAGCAAGTCAAGATGTTGTGAACAACAATAACAAGGCAAATTAATTATCTGGGTGTTGAATGATTTTGTGTTGTTTAGGAAACCTGTCATAGGAAGAATTGAAAAGGAGAACATAATGAACCCAGAAGGGCTGGGAGGAAGAGGGGAGGATCAGGTCAAGTGGATAATGGAGGATGTTATTCCCTCCTTGAACTGACCTGGAATCTAATCTAATTCAATGTACACCTTAGAAATCAATGGGTGGATGATGAAGCATTCCCTGCAGTTATAGAGAAAGAGGTTGAGCATGTGTTCCTGCTGCAGAGATCTGGCTGCACGATAGCTCCTGGGCTCAGCACAAGAAGCTGTTGGGGTTCCACAGGACAAGGAGCACCACGCTCCGGGCTGAGCAGCCCAGCAAAGTGCTGAAGGTGGGAGGCACCCCTGGTCCTGCTGCAGGCAATGAGAGAGGCTCTGCAGAAACAAGGTGTGCCCTTTTGATGACACGGCTGGCTTCCTCTGGACCACAGTCATGGTTCCTCATGACTTCCTTGAGGTCTGGGATCCGCTGGTGGTCTGGCTCTACACCTATGCTGGATTCTGCTCATTAGTTTTGTGCCTTTTTTCCAACTCTGAATTATAACAATTGTTTGTGCTCTGTCTCTTCTAATATCAACTACTGAATTGAAAAACAAATTGTATCCACAGAACAACACCTGTAGACGGACTACAGAGGCGAGGTTTGTGCCAGATAGAATTACATCTTCTACATTCACTTTAACTGTATCTTCTGCCCAAAATGGCACAGAGCTACAATTCTGAGAGTTATTTGGATGTATTTAATCAGAGTAGACTCCATTTAGTTATCAAATATGGGAACAAAATGAGCTTTGCTTATAAAAAAACCCAATAAACTCTATAAACCTCTGTCTCCCATTGCTCTCCATTCTTTTTTCCTTTCTGCATGGTGCTGAGCATCTCCTAAGGATAAAGCAGTTATTCAGAAAATTGATTCTGCTCCCATTGAAGGTGATTACTTCCCCCCTGCTGACACCCACAAAAGCACAATCAGGTACACAACCAAGGTACTTCTAAGCATTTGCATCCTATACAGGTTGGCCTGCAAACACCTGTAGTTTTTCTGGATGATAGCAACCATTCATGGGCATAGGGGGTAAGGAAAAAATCAGTGAACTTTAAAAAGCAAAATAAAGAAGAGAACTTTTTTCTGACTGGGAAAAATCAAGCTTAATGACACGAGAAAATTGTTTCCTCAATTTGCTTGGATATTTTAAATTAAAAGCTGAGTGTAACCTCTGCTTGCAAATTATTGTAAACATTTCGATTGCTCACTAATTCATCGTAAAAGGGAGAGAAGGCTGGACTATGGAATGACAACCAAAGCTCATTTGTGGGAAGTCAGAATCTTTGTCTTCCCTTATTTTATTGGGCCAGAGTCTCTGGGACTTTACAGAAAAATGTTTGTGTACATATATATATGTGTGTGTATGAATATTTATGAAAAGCTTGCTAGTGACAGACCAGGCTGGCCCTGTAGGCCCGAAGGAATTAATGTGAATTCCAGTCAACCATGAAAACCCACTAGAATTGAACTGTATTTCAGCATGGTGGATAAAGCACATCAAAGAGCAGAATTTCTATAAGATAATTACGCACAATGCAACTCTAATCACAGAAAGACTGTGGATATTGCTGATAAAGCATAATAAATCTTTTATGACTACGGCTTGTTCTGCTGAATCAGCTTTCTGTTTCTATTGCACTGAACTCCAGATTCTTGCCCTTATTTATATATTTACAGTTTTGAAAAACACATCAACTACCAATTTACTGTAGCTTCTGTGAAAGGTTTGGGTTTATGTAGTTGTTTTTTTCTTCTTTTACCTCATTGAAGTGCAGTTAGATCAAGAACAGCAAAACATTCATCTCTCCCACCTGGCAGGTCTGCAGAAATAAATGGTCTATAGCTGAGAACACGCCTTTCTGCTGTATTTTAAGAAATTGCAATAATTTCAGTTTTGACAATTCCAAGTGCTCAAAATTCAGGCTCCCTCCCTCGTACTCTCTAGCATCACAAGTTCGTCTCACAGGATCACAGAATGGGGTGGGCAGAGACCTCTGGAGATCACCCAGGGCTGTGTCCCTCCAGGCTCTGGATGTCTCTGAGGATGGAGATCCCACAGCCTCTCTGGGCGACTGGCTCCAGTATTTACCACCCTTACAGTAACATTTTTATTTCATGCATTTAAACAGAATTTCCTGCACTTTGATCTGTGTCCATTGCCCCTTGTCCTTTCACTGAACACCACTGAGAAGGGCCCAATTCCACCTTCTTCCCTGCCTCCAGCCGGGTACTTACTTATTGATGAGACCCTCCCTGATCTTTCTTTTCTTGTGGCTGAACAGACTCGAGAACAATGAAAACAGAGATAACGTGGAGGGGTTAGCATGTACTCAATTTTCAAATTTGAAGAATTCAGAATGTTTTCAGGCCATGAGCTCAACGAAAAGGGAGCTTTGCTTTTAAGTGTAAGTAGCAATTCCCATTTCATTGCATGACTGGGAGCTGGGACTTTCTGGAAGGAAGTGTGAGGACAGAACTGGGGGTGTTGGCAATGCTGTGTCAAACCGATGAGTACTCAAAAGGAAAAACAAGTCAAAACTGAATTGTTTTGGAAAGGGCACTGAGACTGCAAGGAGTAATGGGACTGCACTCTTGCAAAATAGGGACTGATTCCCAGCTTCCCACATCTCTGGGGTCACTGACTGGTTCCCAGGTGTTCTTAGGGACTCCTCATGTCCCGCTGTGTGGATCCTGCTCACATATCGAAACATCATCTGAGCGCCAGCAGATGCAGTTATGGAAGGAGTCTTTGTTGCTCCTTAATGAAGAAGCAAAAGTTTGCCTTCTTCATGTGAGCTTTGCCCTTCATTTGTCTTTCTGGCATATGGGCAGCAGAAGGTCTCTGCTTCTGACAGAGTGAAATAATTTTACATACGGTTTAATTACAGTAAATTATCAGCAAAGGGAAGAGTTTGCAGGGGGACAGCTGAATCCTGCTCATGGGTTCAGTGAACGTCTGCCCAGGATCTCAGTTCTCTGCCACGCTTCACAGGGACACTTTGCTCCACCCCAGAGGAGAACAGTTCCAAGAACGTCCATCCCTGGAGCCTGCCTGTGCTGGGCACCTGCCTGAAACAACAGCATGGGAGCTGTACAGCTCCTCAGTCTGTTGTCTGACCTCTGTGCTCCGGGAGGAGCATGGAGAGGAATTTGATAACGGCACCGATATTTCTTGTCTTCAGGTTCATATCCTTCTGATTTCAGAACTTTGAGGCTGATGTCCTCTCTGGTTGCTGTCTTCATTGACTCTACACCAAGTTTGAGATGAGCTGAAGCATCCTCTGGCAAGAGCTAGATCTTCTCTTCCACGTCTGTTTTGCTCTCCTGATCCTATTGGCACATCCATGTTACTCAGGTTATACTCAAGGCTTTCCTCAGCCCTGCTGAGTGCACTTTCACTTCAGATCCTTATTTATATTAACAGCATCATGCTGGTTGTCACCCAATGGGAGGTGTTTTTTGTAAGCAATCCACTGAGCAGACATGAAAGACCATGTTGGGACAATGGAGGGCTGCAGAAGATGTTCTTTGCATGATTTACATCACATCTGTGAAAGCGCATCCCTCCCGCGACAGAGTGAAGCGGATAAACAAAGATCCTGGGGAAATGGTGTGTGGTGTTCAAACACATTGCTGAACTTTAATGTTCTGTAAGTTGTAAGGAAATGACTACAAAAGCCTTGGAAGAGCAAAGGAAGAGAGTTAGCTGAAGGCAAGGTGATATTCCCTCATTAAAATCTATTTGTGCAAAGTGAAGACGTCAAAGAAATTTTCTTTGCTCCAAGAGGGTATGAAAGCCCGTGCTAGTGGTGATCAGAAGGGACCTGGGAGTCCTGTTTGCCAGAGAGGAGGGGTAGCGGAAGAGAGGGAAAGAAAAAAGGAAGAAATATTTGTGCATTTTAAGCTATCTGAGAAGAATAATGAATTCAGCTGCCTTAAAACACCAACTTCTGTTACCCAAGCATGGATCATAGAAAATATTTCTAAGGAAAATGCCTTCAAAATGTGGGCTGAGATTCTGCGTGGTTCTCCAAGCTGTGCTGCACACACACACACAGACCCCATAGCCTGGTGCCCGGGACACCAACCCTGAACCCCCTCACCCCTTTTCACAGAGGGGGAAAGAGATTGCTAATGACCGGCCCAGGAATTCTAAGATTTTTGGGAAATTTGCTTGCGTGGATGGTGCGTGCCCCAGAACTGCGGTATCACAGGGTTAGATGAGGCATTTAGCACTAAACCTGGCACTTTTCCCATATTGTCATAGCTCAGTGATCATGAAGGTTATTTACCCAGGAACCAAACACTCGCTGGGGCACGCAGGTGGGCCAGACCTCCAAACACAGCCGTGTCCCAGGGCAGCGTGTGCCAGCAGTGACCCTGTGCTGTGCCTCTGCCCAGAGGATGCTCATAGCACTCGCTGCATGCTTTTCTTTTTTTTTTTTTTCCTTGAGAAATCAGCAGAAATCTCCTATCCCAGCCCAGGCTGGCCTGTCCATCTGTTTTGATGGCTTCCTTTATCACTGGCAGCCATGTGAAGGATGAGCACATTAAAAGGTAGGGCTCCGTGCTGATAGCGGCCGGGGCCCTCCCCCGGCTTTGCATTAATGTGGAGCAGCGACGTGGCCACGGGCTGATTGCATTTGCTAATGTTAATCACCGAGGGGCCAGGCGAGGTGAATAAGTGAACTATATTTTATGCAGTTTGACAGAAGGAGGAGTCGAATGGAAATGATTTTTCTCTCTGGTTGTGGCCGACCTAAATTAATGCTACCTCTGGTGCTGAAGGGCTCAGGGGAGCAGATGTCTGCATTCTGTGCATTGAGGGGGATGGTGGTCCCAGCCCTGCATGGGAACGAGGCTGATCTGTGTCCCCAGTTGGGCAGCCTGGAAGATGAAGATGTAGGAAATCACAGCCTGTTTTGCCTGCTTTGAACAAAGGCAGGTCACTGGAGCTGAATTTCAGGGGCTGGAAGAGTGGATGGCCAGTCCTTTGTCATGACATGCACAGAGGGAAATTCTTTAGCAACAGTTCAGCAAAACACATAATGATTGCTGGGCTCCAGTAATGATTGCCTTCCTGGCAGCAGCGTAGCACTGTAGCCACGGTTCCATCTGTGCTGCTTTTATCTGGAGTTGCACTCCCAGAGCAGGCTGCTCCCCACACTCACCCACAGTAGCAACAAAGCCTTTTAAGGTTCATAGAATCATGAAGGCTGGAAAATCCCTCTAAGATGACCAAGTCCAACCCCAGCCCATCCCACCATGCCCACTGAGCCACGTCCCCAAGTGCCACATCTCCACGGTTCTCCAGGGACGGTGACTCCACCACTCCCCTGGGCAGTTGTGCCAGAGCATCACCGCTCTTTGGGTGAATAAATTCCTCCTAACACCCAACCTGAACCTTTCCTGGCACAATTTAAGGCCACTACCCCTCATCCTATCACTGGTTATAGGCTAATGGTTAACATGGGTGTCCAACCTTTTGGCTCACACAGACCACATTGAGCAAAGAGGAATTGGCCCACTTAGAAAATATATAATATAGTTAATGTATATAAGTAACAAAAAAGCAACAAAAGCATAAAACTAATGGGTTGGACACATGTGGGCTAAGGTATTGCAAGGGGCAGATATTGCTGCTGTGCCCAGATGGGAGAGAGGTGCCTGGAGTCATGGCCAGGTCCCTGTCCCCAGCCTCCCACAGGTCATCACCACTTGCCCGGGGACCGGTGGGAGGACCTGACAGAACAGAAAGCCTTCCCCACCTCGCATCCTGTGCTTGGTTCTTGGGTGGAAAAGAAAATGCTGCGCTGAAGATAGATAAGGTGAGAACAGAGCAATCACTAGAAAGAGGGAGGATGGAAGAGGCTTGCAGAAATCTACCCAGTGAATGCAACAGCAACGTGAAGGATTGTGAACAGGGAAGCAAAAGTGCTAATTGGCAGAGCACGGTGAGCAGTGCCACCCACGCAGCGACGGGCGGGATGCTGGGGCTAAGGCAGGAGCACTGTGAGCACGTTTCCATCCCTTTATTCCCTGTATCGTGCTCCTCTTCTCATTTCAAGGTTTGATCAAGTCTGACTGTCTTCACCCCGTTTTGCTGTAAAGACGCCTATTGATGTTGACAGTTTGGGTGGCTGGGGGATGCGGCATTAGTACTGACAAATGCTGGTAATTTGCAAGCAATGTTTTCCCTCTAGCACCAGTGGGAAATCACCTAACCTCTGCCAATAATTCTCAACACAACTCACAAAACCTCATCTTCTATCATTACGAGGAGTGGCGTTTCTGAAAATTATCAGCCTCTTCTTGGATCCATCCACGCTAGACCATACAGCGGAGGTGATATCAGTCAGGGTGTGAGGCCCACTCCAGCACTGCAGATTCTCTTACAAGCTCTTTTTACCACATGCTCTCTGATATTAAGCTCCCTCGATTATGCCTTCAGATCTTTTTTTCCAACCTGCCACATCACTTGGCCTTAACTATTTTTTAGCTGTTGTTATTCTATTGATTTCTTTAACCCTAATTTGCTTAACTTGTCTGTGGAGAGCACTTGTGTATGTTTATGTTTTAAAACAGCATTGACTAATCAATAACTGGTGGACTGGTGTAAGTGTAATTGGCTGCGATGTGAGCTGAGAACCTGCCCTGCCCATGCACTGAAGCGTAACATCAGATTTTCAGGAGAGCTGAACTTACAGCAGCTTCCTTGGAGGACACATTGAGCTGTTGGCCAGCAAAGTCTTTGGCAAATCTTGCCTTAATTTCTCAGCTGAGAATATACAAAGAAGAAACAACATTGGTAGAGAACATCCTGGCTCCTGCGCTGAGCCGAGGAACCTTCCGAGTTCGAATACAGCCTGAGCTGATTTTGCAGAGGCTGTAGCCAAACAATGCTGATAGCAACTGTCTTTAAAGTGGAATTAAAATGTAATGAGGGTGGGAGGCAGGGACAGGCTAGCACAGACCATCTGAGCTGTTGCAATTCTAGAATTCATCAGTGCCGCTGAAAGCGGAGAGCGGCTGTTGTGTTATTGATGCAGGGGGAGAGAGAGGTTATTGCATTATTGACATACAGTAGGTGGAGAAAGATTACCATGTTAGCAGCGGTACAAGAAGCAAGATTATCCAAAAGCAATAAGCCATTGTTACGGCAATGACATTTTTCCACGCCTCCCCCCCTTCTCATCCCGTCCTTTCCACCTCCTGCCTGCAGAATATTAAAGGTCAGTAATATCCAGACAGATGGCGGGGAGGGCTCACGGAGAGGGGCTGCTTCCCTTGGTCATTTCTCTGAAATGGTGATTGTGATCAGGAAAAAAAAAGGAAACATTTGGGGTTTCTGACTGGGATGGACTCACACGTACACTGTACAAGGCAGGAGATATTTTGGGCTAGGAGATGGTCCCTTTCACTGACATCTGTGCTGCTCTATGTGACGGCTCTGAGCACCGCTGCATTTGGGCACTGGAATAACCAGGGGATAAATGCCATTGGATTTTGGCTCTGTATTAAATAAGTAACTTCACTGAATCTTCTTTGGGGGCGAACTGCTTGGAGAGGGTCTCTGCAGCGCATCAGTCCCCAAAGGGCTCTGATTGCCCATTGGAAGAGCTCTTGTCTCTCAGTTTCACAGCTTTTCTTTAAGATAAAACCCATTTTCTCCAAAGGCAAAACGAGTTTTCCCTTGCTTACATCTGAGTTGCCTGGATTTACTTCCGTCTCCATGTGGGACCGCTCATTTGCTCTTAAAGCAGGCATCCCAGTGCTCAACCAGAACTGAATAAAGCCATGGTTCACTGCAGAGAGGGTGACTCAGTGCAAAATATCCTCCCCAGAAAACACATCACACTGCATTCAGAAATCAGGGCTGCAGCCCAGAAAAGTTAACACCAAGGCTCCCCATCGGCAGCCGTGAGTTTTGGAGCTGGCCTGAAGTGATCAGCTCATATCCTCCTGGATTTAATTGGGTTATGGGGGCAGCTTCTGATCCCCAGTCCCTAGGGAAGGAGCCACAAAGACTGTCACGTCGGCAGCAATCTCATCTGTCCATGGCTGCAGCCAGGGAGAGAAGAATGGCTGCTTAATCAGACACACAATCTGAAAATGTCACATTATTATTTATGAAGTGTTTAATAATCACGCCACAATCATTAGGTGCAGCGAGGTGGAAAACGAAAATGTATATTTTCAAATAATATATTCAAATTCTGTTATTTTGGGAGAAAAGAAAAAGGCACTAAGTAAATGATTTCTTTTAATTGGAAGAATGCAGTTGGTGCTAGTTTTGCAGCACTGCCACATTTATGCTCGGGTCAGATGTAAGGCACAGCTGCGGCAGCCCCGAATTTAGCGGCGAGGATCAGCTGTCCCTGTGCATTGCTCGCTGCTGTGAGACCCCACAAAGTTTGCTCAGCTCTGAGCATCACAGCCCAGACCCTGGGCTGTCCCTGAGAAGCTCCGACCTGCTATGACTGAATCATCTCTAGGTTTTGGGTGAAGCTATAGCATAACTGTTTTCAGCTGGGATAAGGGGACAGCTACCATAGAAACCACTTAACCACACTGGGGTGGCTGCAGAGCTGCTTTGGGATCGGTGTGGGTCTGGGGATGGGCTGGGGCAGGCAGTAATTTGGTTGTGTGCATGTTGCTGCAGAACGTCACTTGTTTCGTAAGAGAGAACCAGGCAACTGTGCTTACCGAGCAAGGAAGAGGAACGTACACAGTCTTCCTTTTCAGCTGGAAATTTATCTGAAAAAAAAAAAAAAATCGGTGCAAATATACGTGTATCCGTATTTGCCTGTGTATCACACCCAGTATGTTTTCTATCTTGCTGTCTTTGCCTTTATAACCAGGGAAGCCTTTTGCAGAACAAGCTTAGAAATATAAACCCTTATCCTCTGCCCCTATTTCATGTTTTCTTTCCAGACTGCCTTTCCAGATCCTTACAGAGGCCCTGCTCTGTGCTCCTAACTTTGCATTTTGGCTGCTGTTGGAGCTGGGCAGGGGTGTGCTGGGCTGTGTCCCTGCTCCGTGCAGTTGCTCGGGCGCTGGGGCTCCCTCTGTTGGCTGCCTGGCTCCGGAGCAAAGGAATGAAAAAATAAAGTTATCAGGCTTCTGTCAGGCAGAAGCAATTTCTCTGCTTCTGGCTGCTGGCCAGCAAGCCAAGCTTTGGAAGACACCAAACCATCCCTATATTCCTTCAAGGATCTGACTGCTTCTGGACGTGGTGCACTGCAGATAGCTCAGGGAATCAGACCTTGATCCATTTAAACGCCTGAGCTCTGGGCACATTCACCACCTGGCCTGGGTTTATTGCAGGGGTGGTTCTCAGCCCTGTGCTCAGCCCTGCAGCGATGCCTGTGCTTCCCAGAGCCATATTAATGCACTGCAATCAACAGTTTAATATGTTACTACTAAATACGATAATTATATTATTCCTTTCTGACATTGCAATCACTGGATTTTTATGCTTTGAGACCGAATCTAGTAAAACTTTAAATTAGAGCAATTAAATAATTAGCTGCAATGTGTGACAAGCCAACAAAACGGTCTCTATGTTTCATTCTCTTGCCACGACGCCGTTGTTCCTGTTTGTGCTCAGGTCCTCGCGAGGCAGAGCCCAGGGAGCAGTGCCATCGTGCTCCACAGCCACACATCTCCTCCAGAGTCAGGTTTGGGCAGAAAAAGCCATTTGTATCATCCAGCAGCATCTCGCCGTGTTTTCCTGACTTCTGTTTCTTTGTCTTGAAGACACACTTTGCCACCACTTTCTCCTTAAGAATTATTTCTACTCCTTTCCAAAGCCCCACTGTCCCTAATGGCTTTTCCCTCTCTCTTTAACCTTACACTTCAGTGCACTTATTTAAGCTTTTATCTTTGGTTCAGGGCTCTGGCTGGTTTCTGTATGCCCCCCTCACCCCCCCCCTTCTTTAATGTATATATA
Source organism: Penelope pileata (assembly GCA_013396635.1). Taxonomy (NCBI): domain Eukaryota; kingdom Metazoa; phylum Chordata; class Aves; order Galliformes; family Cracidae; genus Penelope; species Penelope pileata. The sequence continues at coordinate 86,943 of WBMW01005576.1, forward strand.
TGAGCTGCCCAGCACATCCCTCTGACAACTGGAAAAAGAAATACCCCTTCTTTTTTTCTGCCTGAGGAGCTCCTGCTGGGAAAAAATGGGTTGGCTGAGGTTTTGTAATGTAGCACTGGCAACCTGAGATGTATAAAACCAGACAGCCCTGCAAGAGAAATAGATCTGTCAATGCCACGTCGTGGCATGCTCAGAAATCAAATATCAATTTAGATGAGCAGCCAAGATGGCCAGCACGGGCTGGGGCTCTTCCTCTCTTTCACGTCACCTCTTTGCCTCTCCTGCTGCTCCCTTTAGCTCTCCACTGTGCTCCCCTTTATCCACACCCCCACAAAATTCTTGGGAAACCACAGCACGTGCTGCTGCATCCTACAGCCCTTCTGGAGACCTCTGAGGTTTTTAGGCTGATACACGAATGAGGTCCTGGCATTGAGGATGTCTGTTTTTGGACATCCTCATAATGGATGCTCTTAATAGCTGGCATCAAAAAGTAAAAATAATAAAAAAAAAACCACCGAAGTCTCTATCTTCTTACAGGTTAGTGCCAGGAGGAATTGCTGCTCTCATTCACTATTCAGGATGCAATCATTTAGGTGAGAAAAGAGCCACCTCCCCGAGCCCCTCTGCAGTGCTATTGCTCTGCATACCGTGGCTGGAGGCAGAATGTGAGCTCCCTGACTGCCAGCTCCTCCCAGGACAGCGAGCAAAACCTCCGGAGTGGAACCTAAAGCGCTTCAGCAAAGTACCCCTCGTGCAATCCCTTGGCACAGGGATGCTGACATCTCCCTGTGATCAGAGCCTGCAGCAGGGGCCCTCCCATTTCCAGCAGCTCCTCAGGCCCTGCGAGCAGCCCCGATGTGTTTTACAGACCCACAGAGCACGAGGAGAAGTGACAACATTTCCTTATAACCATGGCTCTGATCACACAACTGTGCAAACCTCTCAGGAGCAGTCCAGGTGAATTTCACACTCCCTGATAGGATTTTGTTGGTTTATTTTCTTTTTTTAATTTTTCTTTCTTTTCTTTTTTTTTACATCTCTGCAGGTCTTGGGCTGCACTTCACTTTTTTTCTTGTGGATAGCATAGGCTACGGCCCCAAAAACACACAGAAAGGATCTAAATTAAATACTTCACAGCAATGCAGCACTTCACAGCCTCGAATTGGCCATGAATCCTTGTGCTCTTGGCTGATATAAGAGCAGGCTGTCTGCTCTAAAACAACCAGAAACCACACCGAGAAGTCAGGTTAACTTTGATCACCCCTCAGCACCATCAGGTTCAGTGGCCTTACCCCAGGGCTCAATTTGACTCAGAGATTTTGATTTTAAAAAACAAAGCCTCCAGTTTCCCTCCTGCCCTGTCTCTGCCTTTATTTGTTGGGTACAATCCAGCAGCAACACCCACACCCCTGGCAGAACAGAAAAGTGCCAAACCTTCCATTGGTGCTGCTCTCCTCACAAGTCAGACACTGTACATAGCCCCCGTGATACACTTGAAGCATTTTACATCACCTGTACCTACCTGGTACCCCTGGCTCCTGAGATGCTATTTGCTGTGAGCTCCATGGGACACGAGCTCTGTCAGCTTCCCTAGGGAAAATTAATTCCCTCAATTGTTTTAACATCTTGTTTTAATTAAAAACAGGAGTGGTAGGGAGTATCCCTGCAAAAAAGAAAGGTATCTAACAAAAAAGAAAAAAGGAAAAAGGGAGTCATTGAGCAGGCTTTTTTTTTTTTTTTTTTTCCACAAGAAGCACTGGTTTAAAACGTTAGAAATTTGAATACAGAGGCTCCAATGGGTTTTTAGCACAATTAGTGGAAATGCACAATAACACTGTAAGAGTAATTAAGGCACTTTGCTACCAGCTCCTCAGGTGCTGGGTCAGCTCCGCTCCGCACAGCAGGAGCTGGTGATTGGGGCAGGGGGAGGTCTGCAGGGTGGCTTAAACCAGGTGGAACTTTGATGAGCTCCAACTTAAATGGGAGCCTTTTAGGACCTTTTGCAGTAGTTCTACCTTCCAGTCCATTATAGAGCAGCCTGTGTGCAAACCAGTGGGATCTATTGTCCATCACCTCCAGTGCTATTGGCATGGGTAATTTAATTTAACACCAGCAGGAGGCTGCCAAATAGCTCTCCCCAGCATGGGAAGAGAAATAACCTCTGGTGCATATTCACACACTATTTTTGACCTGTGGGGCTGACCACATTGGTGTGTGCATTGCTCTGCTTGGAGGAGAAATTGAGCCAGATATGTCTCTACCCTCTTTCTGCTTTGTTTAAGGGATTTCATGATTCCCTTTCCTCAGATTTGGGTCTCTGGGGATTGTCGTGTCCCTGCTATTTCTTTCTCCTGCCCCTTGAGTTTCCTATATTAAACTGCACAAAACTCTTCTAGCTTTCTGACTGAATCCCTATACTGTTTTTTTTTTTTTGACCATTACACAAACCCAATGATATCCCCATAAACAATTGTAGTAACCCAGGTGCAGCGTGTGTGGCTCTTAGGGGACAGGGATATGGCAGCCCCAGAACACATCCCTGTGCCAGGCTGTGTTTTGGGTGCTGGCCCCTCTTGTTTTGGCTATCATGGCATTAAGCCTCAATGGAAAGGCAACTGCAAACGTGGGTTTCATGGAGGTTATAACCCACCCATTGCAATATGGTGCACGTCTGCGCAGAGTGAGGTTTTTATAGGCTTGTGGAAAGATGCCACATGCTTGCTAGCCAGTGAATAGAAATAAGAGAGTACTAATTAGGTCTGTGATGTTGGCAGATGGATCCATGTGTCAGGAAAAGAAAGCACTGTGCTGTACAGAAATCGTCCATCTTTCAAGGGTGTTCATCAATAGACGTAAGCCGGGAGGAAGAGTTATTCCACATTTGAAGAACACAACACAATTTTTTTCTCCAAGCTCCTATGAAAGATGCAACCCTCTGAACCGAGCCGTTCCTGAATACATCATTTAACTTATCTCACCGTGCAGCTGTCTTGTGCGATTCCAAATGTCCCTAAGTTTGGGGACGTTTGTGAAAGGAGATGTGCTCGCTGTTCTTCAGCTGCCTTCGTTAATTGAACCTTGGGGGGGACAAGTGGGTACAAATGGTTATGCTTGGCACGTGGGATATGTTGATTCTGGTATTTCATCGTGTGCATATGATTACCTGGAGGTGAAGCTTTCCAAGTGGGGACCCAGCTTTGTGCAGTGCCCTGGGGAAGCTGGTGGCCCTGCCTGCAGATCTGGTGGCCCAGGTGAGTGCAGAGCACTGGCCTTGGTCCATTCACCTGGTCAGAAAGCCCATAATAATGGTGACAGGAGAGGTTTCAGACAGACCTACCAGAAACCTGGAAAACCATCTTACCCCCTTGAATTCAGATTCATTTTTCCCACTTGCCATAACCATGAGCCGTACTGGAAACCACCCCACGAAATGGCACTGCCACGTCCCACTGCACGGTGCTGTCCCTGCTGTGAGTGTCCCAGCATCCCAGCAGTGCTCCCACCCCTCGCTCAGGATGCGGAGTCGAAGGAATGCACCCAGCTTTCCTTTTCTAATTTTCGCACTGCGTCACTTCCCCCGCCCCCTCACTTTATTTATAATATTTTTTTTTTCCCCACGAGTCACGAAAAGGTTGCAGCCTGAAGTTTGGGATGACAGATGATTCACAGATAGCCCCCTCTCCTGATTTGTACTGCCAAGAACTTTGGGAACAAGGAAGCAAAGTGCTTTTTGGATGGATGCAGCCGCTCCCGCTGGGGCTGTGCGGCGATAAATTACCTGGCCTCTCCCTCCCCTTCCCCCGGTGGCTCTGGCACCTGTGTGCTGTGATTAATGCGGGCATCGCAGGTAATACCGAGCACGTTGGAAGGATTCCATGAGCCAAAGGCTATTGGGGCCACTTCATGGGCTGGAACGAAGGCCGTTAGGGAAAATGTGGGGATTGCAGTCTCATAAAAGGCATGGAGAGCTGTTGGGAAGGCAGACACCCCTCCTCTGGGAGGGGGGTCCTGAAAGGCAACGCTTAATTTTCCTGAAGCCTTTTTCTGCCTGCTTAAGTTCTTGAGCTGTTGCAGAAAATAGGAACATTTGGGCCCCATCAGCGTAATAGCTAATAATAGCCTCACAGTTTACTTATCTTCACACCATCCCTTTAATATACCCAGTCATTTTCTAACAGATGGGACACAGGTATGGAGGAGAACAGAGCAGCTGGCCCAAGGTCGAACGGGAAGGCAGTGGCAGAGTCCAAGCCCATGGATCCGAAGCCAAATCCCCAGCGACCGGGCGACATCCTGGCCTTGGGAGCGGCGGGGAGCTGAGCCGTTGCCCAGCCTGTCCCCAGCCCTGTGTGCTGGTACAGAAAGTCCCAGATTGCTTCTGCAGGCTGAGCCCGCTCTGCGCTGATATGCACTGATGTACATTGATGTATGTTGATGTACATTGAAGTCTGAGCCAGGGCTGAGGGCTCAACAGGAGCAAGAAGAGCTTGGCATCCTGTGAGCTTTGTACGGCAGCAACATCCGTGTTGGGGAGAGCTGGAGTCATCCTGCAGAACGTATAAATACCTGTATGTACACGTATATATGCATATACAACTTTTCTCTGGAGAGGTTCTGCCCAGTGCCGTGGGCTGTGTCCCTCACGGTGCTCCCTGTCTGCTGGTGCAGCTGCTCCGTGCTGGTGTCGGTTCAGTGGCCTTTGCCGTGAGCAGTGCACAGGCACTGGGAAAGGAGCAGAGCACCCACCTCCCTGCAGCCCATCGGCGCTGTGCAGAGGGGTGGGCTCCCCAGCACCTCCCCTGTGACCCCTGGGCCCAGCGATGCCATTTGCAAATCCATCAGGCATTTTAAACAGGACCATCTTTTCTCAGCAAACATCATGGTGAAGCGGGTGCCTGAGTTGTTCCTTAATTTGGAAGGCAACCACTGGTTAGTTCTGCAGACAGTGCAAGCCTTTGCTCCGTGAGGCAAATTTTGTGTAAGAAATGGATCCCTCTCAGGGACTTTCTTGGTTTGTTGACGTCCTCCAGTATTCAACACAGAAATGGAGTTTCCATCACCAGCTTTGCCTTTCTGCTGTTACCATTTCTCTCTTAAAAATGAAATCCTCCATCCTCCGGGGCTGCAGCGGGGTGTTCTGGGGGCTCTCCGCTTCCCCTCCCGTGTGTGCTGGGGCTGTACAGGGACCCTTGGCCACATGGGGATGGCACATGTGTGGGAGGAACGCAGTGCGTGGCCCATTTGAAGTCTTCTTTATAAATATTCAATTCCCCTCGACACAACGGGCAGCGCAGCAGAGCAGCCCCTCATGGTCTTGCATGCCAATAATTTGCACATTAAACCCCCTCCAAAGCACATCTCCACAATGGGCCCTGCCTTATCTGGACTGGGCCTGTGGAACTATTGTGGTGATAATCTGGGGATTAAGAGACTTTAATAAAAAGCTTTGACATGACAGGTCATAGCCGCCCTGGAAAAAAAAAAATCAAATCTGTTACTCCCAAATGGCTTAATCCTGTGTGAGCTGGGACTGTGGCTCACTGATGATGCTGGGGATGCAGAGATGCTCAGCACCCTGCCCAGCAGTTTGTGGTTCCATGCTGGGGATGCAGGGATGCTCAGCACCCTGCCCAGCAGCTCATGGTCCCCTAGCACAGGGCATAGCTGCAACAAGGAATTTGCTGCTCTCAGCGTGCCCATTTCTTGGGGCTGATTTTCAGAGCTTTTCCTAAACCCAGCACCCCAGGGGTATGGCCATGTTTAGCCCTTTGTGTCATTGCCCCAGCTCTGTGCACCCCCTGCCCCATCTCCCTGGGTTTTGGGGCAGACACACGCTGCAGTCCCAGACCCCACACCGAGCGCCCATTTGCAGTAATTACATTTGGATTTCCTATGAAAATACAGCGCTGCCGTGGTCCTCATCCAACGCTCGTCTCTAAACAAATTGTTAATATTTTAAGTGTCTTTCATGAGCCTGAGTCTAATTAATTAAAGGTTTATGAAAAACAATTAGGTTTTGATAGGGATCACCTTCTCTCGAGTCCCACGTCTGTGCAGAAAAAAGAGAGGGGTTAGAAAGGCTCAGGTTGAAATTTAGAACCACAGTGAATAAGAGAATACACAAATCCCACATGGATTGGGGAAATTAGGACATTTGGTGCCAGATTGTCTGACTAATTAGATTTCTATCAAGTCCTGAGGGACTGGCTGATGCAGCATTTTAATTTAAAGCAGCAGCAGCAGCAGCAGCTTCTTCCCTTTTTCTCATGTCCTTTACCAAATTGCCTGCGTTCGCGTCTCTGTGCAAACGTTCTCCTTTTTAATGCTGCCCCTCTGCAAGAGCTGAACCTCCTGTGCTTTGCAGCACGGCTCTGCTGGGTTAATTTTGAATGGGAAAACAACTCTGGGTGCCTGGGAGGGGATCTTCCCGTTACACGAGCACGGCATTCCTTGACAGAGAAGCAGGATATCTCTGGATGAGAAGAGGGTGTAATGTGTATGGACCAACGTGCAAGTGGATCCAGAAACACAGAATTGTCCTCTTGCTACTTACTAGATGCCAAAATTTAGTGTTAATTGCCCCAAAGTTAGTTAATGTTATTGAAATAGTGTAAGTGGAGTTTTTTAAAGCCAATTCTTACCTGACAGCACGAGATGGCAAATATTCCCATGCCCCGTTTAATGAAAAATTATTATGCTATTATTGCTATTTTATATGATGGATACATAATTAGCAGGGTCTGTAGAACCATTTCTTCTTCCATTTTGCTCTACTTCCAGATTATTTTATAAAAAAAAAAAAAAAAGATAATGGAATTATATCTTATGCTTCAATGAAACCAAAAACTATTATTCCTCTCGATAACCAAACCCAGCAAAGTCAACCATTTCAGAGGATATTAAACACAAAAAGCACATTTCAGATGCATTATGAATCTGCTGCTAAGTCTTTAACTCACAGCTTTGTGAAGTTCAGCAGTGGAGGGAGCTGAAATGAAATGACAGCCCCTAAAGACCTCAAATTTCCCTGCTTTCATTGATTGAAAGCGGGCGTCTAACATTATTGAAACGGTTTCACTTAATCTGGTTTTCCTGTTGTTATTTTGTTATGATTTTTGGGGGGCTGAGCGATACCTATTGACCCCATTGGCGATGCCCAGATGCTTGGGATGATGGGACCCTGGTGTGCTCCAGCCACAGGCACCATGCAGGAGGCATTGGCACTTCATGGCCCGATCACTTCAACCTAAGAGAAGGGAAAAGGCAGCCAGTGCCACCCTCTGCCCTGTGAAAGCATTAAGAGCCTGAGGGATGGAGGAGATCCCAATGAACTGGGTAGTATAGCAATACAGAACCAAAAAAAGGGTGTTTTTAGCCCCAAAGTGCCCAGGGCTGCTGTGCTCTGAAAGGTGCCATGAGCTTCGTGATAAGAGCAAATAACTTTGAGCTCCTTTGAAAGCAGAACTCTTATTTAGGGACGTAAAAGGAAACTCAGGTCTCTTGGGAAAAAAAAATACAGTTCCTGAGTTCTCTCTGCCAGCTCTGTTCCTTCAGTGTTGTGCTGGTGCTTTTTCAACCTTGAAATGTTGGAACAGGGAGGAAAATGCAGAGAGGTGGTTACAGAACACACCTCCAGGTAGCTGCTTCTGCAGGCAGATTTCTTCTCCACTTGCTCCCCTCCATTTCTTTCTCTCCACCCAACAGAGAAATAGAACAAACCAGATTTGGATTAATTACAAATTATTTATTTTCTTCTTTTCTTTTCAGCAAAAGAAAAGCAAAGAATAGAGCAAGCCACCGCTTTGTACTGAGGATGCCGTTTCATTTTGCTTTCTTTTGTTTTAAACCCATTTCATTTTTGAATTAAATTGAGACACATCCAGAAAAGAATCTCGCGTTGAAGAATAGTGAAACACAAGAGAGGGATGCACGGTTTGTCTTCACAGAGTGCCAAAAAGTGCAAACCTGGCTGACATCCCTGCTCTTCCAATGGCTGAAGGTGAGGGGAGTCCCCACTGGAGCATTGAAGTTAGAAAAGGGAAAAGTGTTGGCTTGAAAATGATCAAAATGAGATAATTCTAACTTTTCATAAAAACAATTCCTTCTTGTAACTGTGCATTACACCTGTGACAAATTGTCAGTGGCTTCAGCAGAACTAATGCAGTTTTTTTTTTAAATAAATGAGTTATCTGACAATGCATTTATTTTGATTTGCAGTGTGCATGTTGTGAAAACATTGTCGTGAGTGACCATGATAAATGTGATTCATATCACTGTGAGTTACGAGAGGATACAAGTTGGGGATTGCTTCCAAATGTACAGTAAGCCTGGCCAAAACTTCTGAAGAAAAAGCCAAAAAAATCTCTTTTCAGCGGTTACCAAACAGAGGCTCCATGACCTTCAGGAACGCTGCACAAATGAGCAACTCCCTCTGGTTACCTCGACCCTGGGGGAAGAAGAGGGGAGGGGACAACGTCCTGTCCCACTGTCCCAGCCAACGGGATCGAGTGTTTCACACTCTGTTGGCCTGAGCAATTACCCCAAACCCAGGAAACTTGAAGAGCACTTTGCGACTGGTGTCTGTGCAGCCTTCACTGAAGCAGTGGGATGGGGCTGTGCTGGGGGTGAGGGCTGCCATCGTTTTGTCTGAAGGCACTTTGGGGTCTTCTGTCTGCCTGAAAGGGAAGGAGACAGCGATGTCCCCCTCTTTGCTGCTCCCCTCGGTGCTATCTCAGCCCATGGAGAGGGTGAATATGATTTATTTTAGCATGGAGCCTAAATCACTTAGAAGCCAGACTGGCTTTCCTAGTCATTATTTATGCCCTGCTGTGAAGAACACATTGAACCAAAGCGATATTTTTAAAAGAAAAAAAAGTTTTAAAAGGTGACTGGTCACGTGTTTGTGCTTGGGACACCAAAGAGGAAAGAGCTACCCCATGCCTCTGCCCAGGGTGGAGGAGAGGGGACCCATCCATGACCCATCCATGGGCCCTGACCGCCACCTCCAGCCAACGCATCCCACTTGCCCAGGAAGAGAGGGGAAATCTATTTTGTTTGTAATAAAGCTGATTATCATAGATAAATGTATCTAATTAGTCTCATTTGCTGACACACAAGCCTTTAATTGCAAGTTGAATAATTAGACATATCTGCATATGCAAATGAATAGGGTTATACTATGTCACTCTTAACATGATTTCTCTGGAGACAAATAGCTCTCTATATTTCAGGAGAGAATATGATATATTAATTTACGTAGACAAATAACTTTATTAAGAATGAACCGCTCTCATGTTTGTTTATCTAAAGCCATAAGTGCAGAAACGGAAGAGATTTTAGGTGGAAGGAAGCAGCTGGGAGGTGCTCACCCCGAGAGGGACCCTCACAGGCTGTGGTGATGCTCCTGTTCCAGGCAGGTCTGTGGGTTGGGATGGGGGCCTGCTGGGATGCACAGCCTTCCTCCAGCTGTGTGTGGGGCAACCTTGAGCAGACAGCAGGGAGGGGGTGCTGGCTGCAGCCCCTGCTTTGGGAAGGAGGAGCTGGGGGAGCTTCCCAGGGCTCCAGTGCTTGCTGTTGGCCTGGGATGCTGCAGCCCTGGAGGGGTTGTGGATCCCAGGCTGCTCCTTGGAGAACTTGGTGGGGCTGCACAGGGGCTTCATCATCATCTCCATCATCATCACCACCATCATATTCACCACCATAATCATTACCAGCATCATTATCATCAGAAGCATCATCATCATCACTGTAATAATCACCAGCATCATTACCATCATCACCACCGTCATCACCACCATCACCTTCATCACCATCAACACCGTCATAATCACCAGCAGTGCCATTACCATCTTCACCACCATCATCATCATCATCACCAGCATCACCTTCATCACCAACACCATTGCCACAATCATCACTATCATAATCATCACCGGCGCCGGCACCATCATCACCACCATAGCCACCACGACCAGCAGCAGGGCCATTACCATCCTTCCCTCCATCACCACCATCACCTCCATCACCACCACCACCAGCCAAATCCTCCCAGCGATCAAACCGCGGTGCCGCAGCGCAGCCCGCGCTCTCCCCATCCCCAGACCCCGTCCCCCATGGTGTCCCCCCCCTCCATCCCCCGCCGTTACCGCGGCCACCGCGGTCGTG
>WBMW01005576.1:97442-187668 GCA_013396635.1 Penelope pileata
GGTGCCGAGCGCTCGGGCGGGCGGCTGCGGGGGGCGGCGGGGCCGCCAGGGGGCAGCACGGGCACGGGGCTGGCGATGGGCGGGCGGGGGGCGGGCGGGGTGCTGGGAGCGCGCAAGCAGCGCGCAGGCAGGGTGCACAAAGCACGCAGGGAAGGTGCAAGCAAGGTGCAGGTGGACTGCGCGCAGCATGCAAGCAGGGTGCAGGCAGAATGCATGCAGATGCAATCAGGGTGCAGATAGGGTGAAGGGAGGATGCATGCAGCTGTAATTAGGGTAAGATAGGGTGCAGGCAGGATGCATGCAGATGCAATTGGTGCAGGCAGGCTGGCACGGGGGGGGTGCAGGCAGGATGCATGCAGATGCAGTTGGTGCAGGCAGGCTGGCACAGGGTGGGTGCAGGCAGCATGCAGGTATGTTGCAGTCAGAATTTGGGCAGGGTGCAGGCAGGGTGCGGACTGGGCATGAGATGGGTGCAGGCAGCATGCAGGCAACCCACCTCCCATGCTGGAGCTAGTTTCTAAATCCGGCCTGCATCACTGCCTCGGCAGGATCTGATGGTGCAACCTGCTCTTCATCATGTCTTAGCTTCCTCTCCCATCCCAATTTTGAATACTTCCATTTTGAACTTTTAATTAAAGCATCACAGCTTTAATTTAAGCTGCAGGTGTGGGGCACTCAGCACAACGCAGCCGGGAAGGTGGCAGAGGGTTGGGGTTCCCCTGTGCCAGCGAAGGGAATGGCCACTGCTGCTGTCAGCCCGATGCAGGCACGAAATATCTGGGAATTACTGCAAGAGTCTCATGGATAAACTCACGGTTGCACTTTACCAGGAACACACAGCCATCAGCTATGGGAATTTGCAGGCGGGCAGCTGCTTTCCTATTGCAGACTGGTGCAACACCTTTAATGCAATACGAACGTTTCTTTCACCTGCCCTGGGTAGGCTTTGTGCTCAGCGAAGGATGGGGAGGTGACCGCGGAGGCCCCCAGCCCTGCCAGGGGTTTTGAAGCACTGAGGTCACACTGTGTCGTGCCAGGAACCTTCAGGTTTGCCATGACCAAAACCTCTGAGGAAATGTGGGCAGTGCTGGCGCTGCAGGGGTTAACCAGCGGTGAGGGTGGAATCTGCGTGAGGGTGATTTGGGGGGAAAAATGAAACGCAGCATAGAAGAAATTGCAGCTGGGTGGGATTTGGGGAAGGGCATCTCTGCAGGGAGCATCCCGGGAGTGTTCGGTGGCCCCTCCGGGGGCCGTTCACTGCTGTAACGACGCCGTCAGTGCTCGCAGCCTTTATCCCTGCGCACGTCTCTCTGATACACACAGCACAACCGCGCTGCGCTTTGGGAAGGAGATGTCACCGTGTCACGACGCTTTGCTAAACCCCATCAAGTTGTCATTGCCGCTAATGCTTCCCTAATCCCAGGGAAGTGCAATGATCAGACCCCGTGCTTGGCTGCGGGTGTGCTGTGGGCCCTTCCTCCCGTCCTGGTGCTCACTGCCTGCATCATGCTGCCGTGCTGCACCCTCATCTCCCTGCTCTGCAATGGTCTCTTTGCCTCGTGACAGCGCAGAGCTTTCGCAGTGCAAAGGCATCCGAGGGAAAAATGCGTTTCCCAGCAAGGAGACACGCACTGCAGAGCCTGGAAGGAAGCGTCCCCCTCCAGCCTGCCCCAGCAGCTCTGTCGCTGTGCTCTGCCCCCTGACCTCTGGCCTCAGCAACCTGCAGCCCTGGGCTGGCTTTATCTTCTTGCTCCTCTCTGCCACCAAACCCCGATCCTTTCACACAGGGCTGAGCGCTGCTCTCGGCCGGGGTTAATCTGGAGAAAATCCCTGGATTATCTTCACTGAACCCCGAGGTGGCTGTGCGGGACACGGCCACGAGTGCAGCACTCCGGGTGAGGGGATGCTCCTGGGTGCCCAGAGGTGATGCTCCTACCACCCCCCCACCCTCCCTGCCCTCTGCTCTCTCCCTTTCCCTCTCTGCCAGCCCCTCCCCAGCTGTGCTTGCAGCAGAACGGGGCCGTGCTGCGGGAACCCACAGGATCTGCCCAGGGAAGGGAGAAAAAGCGAGCAGCAAACCCAGCGCTGTGCCATTGTGCCAGGCGCTTTCAGACCTTGCAGGATGTCACAGTGTCACAATTTTGGTTCATTAGGCGGCACAGGGAAGACACTGGGACATCAAAGAACTCCTTTTCCCTGCAGAAAGCGGAGCAGCGCTTTTGATCTCAGCCCCCCGTATCCCCCCCAGATTAATATTTACTTGTACAGCCCAAACCTACGGGGATCCTGCGCTCGATTCCGCCATATGTTCTGGGGCGGTTTTTGCTGCTTTCCTGCTTTTCCTCGGGAGCTGGTTTTGTGGCAGGGGGAGGAGGGAGCACAACTCTTTCTCCATGTATTTACCCGGATGCTCCCCGGGCATGGCGGGGGCGGGCACCCCACCTCGTCGGTGTCAAACGGGCGCTTTGAAGCGTGCCACCATCGCCCGTTTGCATCTGGGGGGATCCCAGCCAGCTGTTTGCTTGCTTGCTGCTTTGTATTGATTCAGGGAGATAATCTCCCAGGCCCCACGCGCTTCAGCTGCTCGCTGCTAATGTTGCGTGAGATCTGGGAGCGCTCCCTTCTCCCCTGCATCGCTGCGGCGTTTCTAGCTGAGCACGGAGCTTTGCAACGCCGCGCTTGCAGAGGATGCGCCCGCGTCTGCTGTCACACTGCTGGGAGCAGGGATGTTGTAACTCAGTGCCCAAAGCGGTGCCCATCACTGGGCATCGCCCAGCTCCTGGCGAGCTGCTGGGAGGTGGCAGCAGGAGCAGGGCTGCCTGCACGTGGTGCTCCATGGGATGCAGGAACCCAGGGTGGGGAGATCTGAGCGCCCCGGAGCCCCCGTGCAGCGCAGCTCAGTGCTCCAGCACAGAATGGAGCAGGCATGGCTTCAGCTTGCTGACATCTGATTTCTTGTGAGGCTCTGTAAGAATAATTCTAGCTCCGGTGCTTAAAGAGATTTCGACATTAAAAGCAGAAAAGATGGAGATGGTAGAAAATGGCTGTGAGATTGGTGCCTTCCCCTCCCTGCAATGGGTGCAGCATTCCCTGTGCTTGGGAGCCTGCGGGTGGGACACGGCCCCTCTGCCCCATCCTCACTGCCCCCATGCAAAGAGGGGTGCACACAGCCCCGGCCCTGACCCGCAGGGCTGTGCCCTGGGGGAAATCCCTGTGTTTGTAAGTGAAGATTTTCAGCAAGGCTTTAAACGCTGCTTACAGTGTGCAAGCCTTGCTCTGGGTCTGGCTCACTCGCAGCATTCTGGGGTGCTCGAGGAGCCATTTCAGAGCCCCATGTCAGAAGTGGGAAGCCAGACCTACCCACCCTAACACTGAGGCTGTGCTGATAGCAACGCAGGACCATCATTCTCTCTCTCTCTTTTTTTTTCCCCTGCATTTTCCCTTCCTGCTGTTTAGGGGGTTTAAACAGCCGTGATTTTCCGTGGCTGACAACACACCCCATATGCTATTTATCTTGTCAGAACTCTCTCCCTCTGCCCTCAGCTCCCATTTTGTTCTCATTAATAGTGATTATGAAAAATGGGGCTAAATACTTACTTTCATATGATTTATCCAAATGTTGAACTGCGTAATTGGAGCAGCTAAGACATTATCCCTTCAGATTCTGTCAAGACTCAATTTCTGCATTTGATTTAATTTTTAAACTCATGACCCATAACAGTACATATATTTATTGCCTCGATGGTGGCTTGGCTGAGCAATATATCCATCAGTCAGAGCGGGGAAGCTGTGTGTTCGCAGCAGGAATGGCAGCAGCCTGTGTTTTTTGAGAACGCTCGTCCTTAGCACGGGGTTGTTAACACGAGGCCCCAGATACAGCAGAACTGAAAGTCAGCTGGAAGGAGCGCCCTGATAATGAAGATATTTAATAGGTGGCATCAGGCTCTGGTTTGACTTCTGGTGGCAGAAGTGACGCGTGAGCCAACGCGGGGGGGCTGCAGGGAACCTCGCCTGCCCCCTGCAAGCAGCTGACAGGAGGATGCTGCGTGGTTCCGTGCACTGAGCATCCATCCTCGTGGTGCAGAACACAGCATCCCCCCATGCCACAGCCACCCCCCCGCCCCCAGCACTGGGGATTGCTCAGCTCCAAGCACCCGTGTGAGGCTGTGCAGGGCTGTTTGCTGAGCTCCTGATGCAGGGCTGCAGACGTTCACTCCCATGGGGTTTGCAGGGCATGTGTTGCTGCCTGGATGATGCTCTGCACATCCTGCCCCCCCCACAATCCGCCTAGATTATTTTGCAAATTGCTTCTGCACAGCTTTGGCCCTGATGTCCAGCTGAACGCTAATGCTGCCTGCAGCAAGCTGCTCCATCACACTGGGCATCGATGCTCAAACCTGGGCAGAGCCTCCTGCAAAAACCCTGAGCTGGACCCTGACACAGGGCTGGAGGTGTTCCTAGAGCAGGAACCAGGGCTGCTGGCTGCAAGCAGCATGCTGAGTGGATAACAGAGCAACCATCAGGAGTGGGTTAATGTACACATCCATTCCTGCACCAGATGCTTAACCAGGAGCTGTAGTGGTACCAAATGTGTTGCTGCAGGGAGGAGCAGCGTGCAGGACACACAGTGCTCATTTGCAGTGCCACAATTAAGACTGGAGCTCGATGTGTCCATCACATTTCCCCCAGCAGCCCTTTTCCTGGGTGCAAACACACACAGCTGCAGTTCCAACTTGCTGTCGGTTGATGCAGAAAGTAATGCAATTTTTTAAGCACACTCAATTATGCTGGCGAGTTGGTGTCAGTGGCTGCCTTTCTTGCAGATACAAACGCAGGGATCAGTCAGGGGAGCTTTCTTTTAAACAAAAGATTCCCATTGCCATTCCGATAGGGATCTAACTGCCAAGCTTTCATTTTGCAGTCAGCCATGAGACTTTGGCACGGCTCTTCCCTCCTTGCGAGGCTCTTGCTGTGAACAATAAGAATATTGATTTTATTTTTTTTTTCCAGACCGGTTCCACTGCAATTATTTTCTCCCCCTTTTTCTCCAGCATTTGCTGCATTTTGGCCAGCTTTAATTGCTATGAAGCTCTCCTGTTTTCTGTTGTTAGTGCTAAACCTGTAGCCTGCTCTTGGCTGCACAGCTGGAGCTGCTCATTGCCTCCTTAATCCCAATCCCTCAGTTGTTGTCTTCCTCTGTCAGGAGCAAAAATGCCTGGAGAACCCCAAAGACCAGAGAAAAAGCTCTGGGCACAGAAGGAAAACCCTCGGTTGGAGCACTCTGCCTAAGTACTGGCAGAGCAATAGTGCACTGCTGGGAGAGGGGTGCTGAGGAGGATTTCTGCTGCTTTGGGTTGGGGCTGGTGGGAAGAGCAGAGCTGTCCCGAATGGCTGTGCTCAAAGGGTGCCTGTCCCGGCAGATCTCTGTCTGCAAAGCCATGGGACCTGTAAGGGGAAAATGAGAATTGTTGTTGTAGATACAGTTTTTGGTAAGCCTCACCTTTAAGAGGCCTCAGATTTCTATATACGTAATGTTTTCAGAATTGGAAAATATGAGGTTAAATGTAGCTCAGATTTTTAACATGCACAACATATTTTAGTTGTTTCCCCACCCAATCTTCAAAAAGTTTAAAAACTATAAAAATTCAAACTATTCTACCAATTTCAATAACAACAGTGTGGTGCAACCAAAGAAGCCAGATCACTTCAGATAGATTTTGAGCAATCCTAGGCCAAGTACTAAATGGTCATCACCAAAGGTTCCAGACTTACTTGATAGTGATCTCCCACCAAGATGAGGAGCAGCCAGATCCCACACAAGAGATCTTTCCCCTTGGTGGTTGCTCTTAAATGAGCCCAGGGCAGCCCCACCCTGGGTCCCTCCCGGTCACCTGGAGGGGGGCACAGGTGCTCCCTAGGCAGCCACTGCCCTTCACCAGCTGCTCCATCACTGATTCAGGCCCTGACCTGGTGTTTCCCTTACAAACAGCATCACTTTTTGAATTTTTTTTCATGTTAGAAGAAATCAAAGCCAGCAAAGCCATCGTATACCTCAATTAAAAAATGGAGATGGAGATCTACTGCCCAATTCCCTCTATTTGTATTACAGACTGAGCATCCACCATAACCATACTTCACCTTATCTGCTTTTCACTTTGCATTAAAACTCAGTATTACATTTACATATTTACTCCTTTTAGCCCTAAGTTTGAGCACAAAGAACAAACTCATTGCACAGAATAAGATTGATGGACATCACGAAGCTCTGCTCAATAACAAATCTCTCCGGAGCCCGGCACATCGTGCGCTCGCTGGGTACGTTCCCCAAGTGCTGGGATTTGCACAGGGCTGTATACTGTTTCCCATCGACTTCCATGAACTTTGCATTTCTCCATTCCTGCAGTGCTCTCTGGCTCCTGTGGGAAATATCTTTAATGCTGGAAATCCCGAGGTTAACTACCAACAAATGGTGTTTGGTTATTAAAAGCATCGTCCAGGCTCTGGGTTGGACAAAGGCACATTTATTGAGCGCAGTGTGAGCCCCAGGGGAAGCAGCACCCAAAGGGCCCCATCCATCCCCACCCAACAGCAGCAGCTCTGCCTCCATCGCACGAAGGGAGCGGGGACCCCAGTTGTTCCCATCGTGGTTTATTGTCTCCTTATTTACGGGCAGACAGTCAGCTGTCGGCATCAATTATGGGAGTTCACACTGACGTGCTCTTAAAGGAGGTTTAAATATTCAAGTGAAAAGGGACTCGCTCTGGGCTTCGTCTCTTTGTGGTGTTCATCACTGAACCCAGACTTGCAGAGCAGTTGTCGCAGCGATTTCGGGTGCTCCGCGCTGACGCGGGGGCTGAGCAGCAAACATCGCTGGATTTTTCAAACGAGCAAACTGCACTTGTTAATTATGCTAATAATCACGGCTCTTCAGATCGCTGCTCCGAGGAGGACAATGGCTGAAACTTGCTTGTTTTAAAGAGGAGCCATTGCCTTTGTCGCAGCCTCCACGCAGGAAAAAAATCTTTCTCCGTTTCGAGGGAAAATGCCATTCACACACATAGACCAGGAAGCTCAGTAGGAATATCTTCATTTTAACCAACACGCTGTTTATTGATTTTCCCCACAATTATGCAGCGTTGTGTTTATTTGCATCAGTGCTCTGCTGTGCCGTATATTAAACCTCCCCTCCTCCACTGGTGGCTCTTCAGAAAAATGGTTCTGATTTCCCCTCAGAGTACGGGGTCAAGAGGCCGTAACTTATGATTTTGAACCTATAGCCAGACCTAATTTATGGATCATTTCTGCTTTCTTGTGTTTAACTGTTTCTGGGAGAGTTTCGCAGCCTCCTGCAGGGAAGTGTGGAGGTGGGAGAAGCACGGACACACACAGCTCTGTGCCGTGTGGTTCGGGTCTGCAAAGGATGCACAGCTCTGCAGAAAAACGTTTGGGTTTCCCCATACAGATCCAGATTATCTCTGTAAAGCGAGGAACATCTCCTTGAGAGAGTCAGTTCTCACATAGCAGAAATGAGTTTTCATTTGCTGAGCACTGAATGCTTCTCGTTCTCAGATTTTGTTTATTAGACCAACATTGAGAAAATACAGATTTGCTTCTCTCACCTTCTAACAACTTTGGCAATATTTGGTGTGGGCAAAAGGTTGAGATTTGACATTGCAGTGTGTAAATTTTCAAAAAATTCCCTTGGTCTGCAGCACCCAGTGCAGCACCCAGCACCCTGCTGCAGCTTGGGCAGTGCTGGAGCAGTGAAGGCTTTGCTGGTTTGGGTCTCAATGCTCGAGCATCTGAGCAGCACACGCTGGTTGCTCTGACTCAGGACAGCTCAGGGTGCCCAGAGAAGGGCCCGTCACCCATTTCAGCTGATTTGGGGCCAGATGCAGAGAAATCTCCAGGGATAAATCTCCGTGTGGGGCGGTGTGCAGGCGGCCGGGGCAGGGGCTGTGGATGCTGCATGCATCGCTTCGCTTCTGACTTCACTGCCTCAGCAGCTCCTGGGAGCGATTCCCTGGTGCTTTACATCACCAAAACCATCTGCTCGAGCTGCGTCTGGAATCGCCCGGTCCTCTAGAGGCAGCAGGGAGGAAAAGGCAAAGAGAGATTCTTCCGCAGAAAGAAGTGAAAAAAAATTAAAAAATTTAACCCTTTTGAACCCAAACAAAGCTTTTGCTGCTCCAGCCCGAGTCAGGCGTAGGCTGGGTGAGATCCCTCCCTCAGGAGCTCGCTGATGCTGCCGGGTGCCCTGAGGTCAGCCAGCTGCCTGCAGGGTGTGTGGAAAATGCTGTGGAACGAATAAAGGCAATGTCAACAGCTCCTGATGAGGGTCGGATGTGGGCCAGTGCCAGGCGCTGCTCTCAGCAGCATCGCTGCGTCAGCACCCAGCTCCCCGTGAGCAGCTTCAGTGCTGCGTGTGCACACGTGGGAACCCAGCAGGGAAATGCCCCAGGGCACCCAGGGCCCGCAGCTGGGGTGCAGGGATGTGCAGTGAGTGTGGGGTGCTCATGGTTGGCCCCAAGTCCCCGCAGCACCGCGGGGTGGGCTGCAGAGGAACCCGCAGCGTTAATCCTGGATTTATGGCTCCTGCTGATCCTAAGCGAACCCTTTGCCTTCGCAGTGTCTGAATGCAACTTTGGGGATTAATAAATGGGAAAAGTCAGGACCTTAGCTGTCACGAATATAGTAGATGTGCCTGGCACTACAACCAGCAGCCATAAACCACGGAGGAGCAGGAGGAAGCCCCGTGCCTGCTGCTCAGGGCTGCCAGATCCGCCCCATCCAGGGCCATCGTTGCAGCCCTGCTGCCTCGCAGGAGCCCGAGGAGTTAAAGCGAAGCAAACCTCCTCGTGCATTTTATGTCACAGCTCCCCCCCCTATTTTTTTTTGTCTGTGTGTGTGTGTGACCAAGCCAAGTTCTTTTTTAGCTCTACCCTTTTGAAAACTGCTGGTTACAGATAAATTAAAATGCCAGAACTGAAATTGCCCACGTTAGCCCCTAAGGGAGCCCGCACTGTCATCTTTCATTAGATGCTGATAGACCAAAAGCCCAAGGCAAAGTGAAAGCTGGTTCCTAAGAAAGGGCTGCGAGCCAGGAGCCGCATCTCTCCGCTGTAATCTTGCATCTCTGTCCTTTTAAGTTTAAGCTGAGCAATGCTTTCTTGGACATGTCTGTTTTCATACTGCAAATTTCAGTCTTAAAATCAACGGCAAATATGAGCAGAGTATTCCACAGAGCCCTAAATTGTCAAGACAAGCCAATGCATTCTCTCAGAGCAATCGGATGGTGTTGTCTCGTGTCAGCCCTTACATCCTCCGGTGCGGATGATATGTTTGGATGGTTTAATAAAGAGCTGTTTAGAAATGTGACTGCCATTCTTTTCAAAAAATAGAGTCAAATAATCCTTCAGCGAGAAATGCAGGGTCTTCCCAGCCTTCCTCCCATCACTCTGAAGGAGGGCCGGGCTTTGTGATGTGCAGCGCAGAGGCAAAATGCTCTCATCTAAAGAAAAAGTCGAATGCTACGCCTGCACAAGGAGCTTAATAAACCATAAAGGCCAGTGGCTTTCCAGCGTCCTTTCACTTTGTGTTTCAATTAGAGATGTGCTTTGACTTAGAAAAATGGGGCTGGTCCTCAGGGCAGGAGCCTCGGAAAGGAGCAAAAATCCCAAATCCATTTCTTATGGGCATCCCAGAGCTGCACTTGGCGGCTGTGGCCAGAGGACAGAAGCCCCCTCATGCCCTGGGGAGCGGTGGGTGGTGAGGAAGAGGAGGACCTTGGTCATCCCTCACCCCTGCAGAAACCTATGGAGGAGTCCAGCCAGAGCCCTGCTGGGCTGCTTTCATCTCACCCTTGGACAGATGGGCACCATGCAGAGCAAGAGCCAGTGGAGGACTGCAGTGCTTCTGAAGTCGTGCAAAAGTGTTGAAAGACCAGAGGAGCCATCCCAGTTGGTTTTGCTCATCTGTTGCTCTAGGCAGTGAAATAATTTACTCCATTTCCATCCACCTTCTTGTATTTATTTGTATTGAGTTACGATGGGGAAAGGAGCTGTCTTAGATGTCTCTTGCTTTCTTGGAGCCAGAAATACTTTGGTTTTCAGGCTGTTACATCTCTGCGCTCCTAATCCCGGTGTTTTTTTTCTAGCTGCTCCTGCATTAACTTCTATTCTGTGTATACAACACAAAGCAAACAACCTCATGGCTGAGTCCGGCGTGCTTTTTTTTGATTGAGTGCATGAAACCATAACACAAAGCAAAGAAGACTGGAAAATATGTTGTTCTAAAAGTTATCGGGCAAGGCCGTGAGGAATCAATGTCCATCGCACCGCAGCTCCAGAGGGGAGGACAATAATGAGCTGCACTTAGCAAAAGTAAATACCTGCAACAACTGCATGGGCTGCAGTGCTGGAGACCTCAGATCACAAAGGAAAGAAGAGCATTTTGGGTTCAGTTTTGGAGAGTTTCAGCTGTGTCTGAGCACTCGGTTGTTTGGTGTTGTGTAGTGGGGTCGTGAGAGGACGAACATTCCTGCAATGCAGCAACTTGGAGTCTTGGGTTTTCTTTCAGTGCTTCCCAAAGACTTGCTGCAAGCATGCAGTGAGGAAGGGACTGCTGTGGTCTTCTCTGGTCAGTGCAGCCTTTCCCCTTAGCTCTGTCTGTTTTTTTTTTGCTTTTTAAATAAATCTATGCTCATACGCCACAGATGAATTTCACCTATTCCGCCCATTGCCAGAGGCTGCTCATTTGGGATCGAGCGCAGCTTAATCTCACATGCGTGACCTAAATAAAATCAGAAGAGTGCAAATAAACAGATCAGACTTTATCTTTTACTTCTTCCGACTCCATGGGTAATTTTCACAGGCTGTGGCTCATCTGGAGGGGCACGCACCCACCCCGCAGCCCTCGTGATGTCCACTGTGACGCAGCCACGTCCCCTTGGCTGGGACTTGGAGCCCAGGAGCATCCACACCGCATCGAAAGGGCATGCACAAAAACCAGCCAAGCCTCTGATCCTTTCCAAAAAGAGCCTGGGAAAAGCCACAAAACCTGGGCAGCAATGTGCCTGCCGTGGTGCAAAGCGGGGTGGTTCTCCCAGTGGTGGGCAGAGATGGGTGCCCTGGCCGTGGAGCGAAGGCTGCGGCAGCACAAGTCACAGGGTTGCAAGAAGGGCAAATCTGGTCTAAAATCAGCAGCACGATTTTGTTTCCTGACTTCCAGAAGAGGATAATCACACTCCCTTTACATGGGTATCATGCCGTTTAATTAGTAAATGATTAATTTGTTAATGATTTCCCTGGCACAGAAAGCACTACTGAACAGCTTCTTTTCCCAGCCACGGAAAGCTGAAGCAGAAGGAGGTGCATCTGCACGGCTCAGGGCTCTGCCCAGCTCCTGCTCCTCTGTCGGGCTGCCCAGATCTGTTCCCTCGGTGGGGGCAGTGGGTGAGAAAAAGCACTGGGCTCCCATTCCTGCAGCACCTGCACGCTGCTGCAGGGAAGGCTGGTGTGAGGCTGAGCCCTTGCTGAAGCTGCACGGTGCTTTCTCAGAGCTGGACAGGAGCTGGGAGGGGAGCAGCAGAGCCCCTCTGCCCGCTGCTGTGCCTCGCCCAGAGCTGCCTGCAGAAGGTATGTTTGCAGTGCAGGCTTTGGCATAAAGCGTGTCCCTCCTCTCTGTAAGCACTCACATCTCCCAAATCTGTTTATCCACAATTTCAGCAAACAAGTTTATCAGCGAAAAGAGAAGGAAGCAGCGATGAATTGCAGCCTTGCGTAAGAAAAGAGAAAGAGACCCATTTAAGCCAATTTCTCCAATCAAGAAGAAAGGCTGCTTGAAAAACGGAGAAAAACAAGCCTGGCTTCCTTGAAAGGCCGTTGCTCAGAATGGCGATTTTCCATGAAAGGACCTGGGAGGGCAGCGGGGGGGCTGGGGTTGCTCCCTCGGGTCTGCTTCCCCTGGCTCCCCAGGGGTTAATTTGCCACGGAGGCAGATGAGCAGCTCCAGAAAGGTTTCTCTTTTCCCGACCCTGCTCCAAAGCTTTCCCCCCTGTGATGAATCTGCTCCCGGCCTCCGGGATCATCCCAGGTTTCAGGCAGCTCTGCAGTAGCAGAGATACGGCTGATGCCTGAGTCCTGCCCTTCTAATCCTGCGAGTAGATTATCTCAGAGCCTTCCCCTATCTCAGCCCCTTCCTTTCCACGATGTCCTTTGTGCCCCATCCTGCTGCCATCCTCCCCCTAGCCCAGCTCAGTGTCCCGGGGAGGGGCTGCCCCTTTTGCAGCTTTTCTCCCAAAGCCACATGACTGCCAGGGATGTGCTTTTTTTAGGGCTCTTGACTTTAAAAAGCTCCAATTTTGGAACAGGAACATGTGCTCAGAAGGGGCAAGGTGCCCGGTGGTGAAGAATAACCCACAGATCAGCATCGTGACATTGGAAAAAAACCTGCTATGGGTGTGAGCAGAGCTGATCCCATGGATCTCAGGTGGCTTCATGTTCCTTAGGAAAACTGCACGCACACACACAGAGCACTGCTGCTTGTGTGCAGGCATGCATCCGGCTCTCTGCAAACTGGTGAGATTGGCTTAAGAATCATGATGGTTAAAAATAGAGAAAAATGTATTTTGGGCAAATTGTATCCGGTCCTTGGCTTTGGAGTGCTTTTCAGCTTGGCTCTGGGGATCACTTCAATCCCATTTCCAAGTTCTCCTCTGTACCCTGGAGGGTGAGACATCTACTTGAAGAAATCAAACCCAATCTGAGATTGCCAGAAACCCCACAAAAATCCTGATGGTTTTTAAACCAAACAACATCTTTGCTCCAAACGGAAGCGCAGTCCATCCTGACAATACAAATCAGGAGCTGGCAGCAGCCCTCCTAGCGAGGCATCCTTGCTGATTAGCGCTGCTGCCTCATTAACATGCATACTGTAATCTCATTTGCTCTAGGATTGCTTTGATGTTAATTCCAGCGTTTTGGTGCAGTGTGGTACTGCACTTTGTGTTTCCAGGCTGACGTCCCTCTCTTCTGCAGCCCAAGCCTTTCCTTTCTTCCCCCCTGCAGCCCCTGCAGCCCCGGCCACCTTGACCCCCCCCAGTTGATGACTTTGCCCTCTTGCCTGCAGCCTGGCACCGTGGTGGCTGTGCTCTGCTTTCTGTATGATTTCCTCTCTGTCATTTTGCAGCCATCCTTTTGTATCGCCTTGCAAACCATGTGCACCATTTTCCCCAGCCCTGTGACTCCTGGGCAGGATGCTCAGCCTCAAAGGGGACCTGGAGTGAGGACAGGGGGATGAAATCTCGATGCGTTCTGCCCTGAGTGTTTGTTCTGGGGCTCAGGGACAAATCTGCTGGGCCCCACAGCCCCACTGGGCTGCACTGCTTCCCTTTGCTGCAATGGTGGGGATGGTTTTGGAGCAGAGAGGAAGGGAGGGGCAGCATCCTCAGAAGGATGCTCACTGGGTCCTGGTGCTCCTGGGGAACAAGAGGTCTTCTCCAACCTCGAAGGTTCTGTGATGCTATGAACGCAGACCCCAACAATGTGCAGTGCTGGATGGAAACCCCAGAGCTGCTCCTCTGGGCAGCCCCAGCCTGGGGTTGGGAAATGCCCGTGAGGAACCTCTGTGTGCACAGCCTGGAAAATCGTGGTTATTCTGAGAAGAAAATAAAAGAATGGGGCATCTCTTTTGGTGCAGAACAAACAGGGACACCAGGCAGATGTCCAGCGAGAAGGAAGGAGGAAAGTTCAACGCATGTCTGAGTGGTGTCTGAGCTATCAGAGAGCCAGACGTGTGGCTGGGGGCAGCTGGGGCTGAGGGTGCTGTGAGGAGATTCTGTTCAAAGCAAGATGAGGACTTCACCTCCCCACAAAACCGATCATTTGTGCACTCGAATGCGCTCTGCAGATATCCCAGGCACTGCAATCACGAGGGCTCAGAGCTGCCTCGAAACAGGCAGCGCAGGAAAGTGAGTCTGCTTTATTGTCTGGGAGATCAATGACTTTGATAATTAGCATCTTACTTACACATAATTTTTATACTCAATTTGAATCTTAATTAGAGATGGAGAGGGGGATCCGGAAGCCGCGATGCAGCGCAGCGCCGTGGGTGCTCCCACCTGCCCCGAGCGATGCCTGCAGCTCTCCCAGGAACCCAGGGCTGGGACTCAGCTCCTCTGGTCCCCATCCCTGCAGGGAGGCACAGGGCACTCTGGGACAGGGCTGAGGCTCTCCTCCAGGTCCAGCGTCTGTCCACAGTGGGCAGCAGCTGTAAAAATCTACTGTGATTCAGGGCCCGAGGGGCTGCCAGCACCGGCAGGTTTGCACCGCTCAGCCCACGTGTCCTCACACAAGGCCGTGCGTTAAAAAACCCCAAGCATTTGAAGCCCACTATTTTAATTAAACTGATTTAACATCCAAGTTTGCGAGGGGCTCGGGGCTGCCGAGCACAAAGGAGCCCCACAATCACTCTCGCTCCATTGTTGACGGGCTTTTGCTCTCTGTTTGTACAATAACCTATTGAACTTTTCCAGACTGTAATTCAATACAGAATAGATCCTTTCAGGAGGCTTTTTTGGCAGGGAGCACTGAAGGCCTTGAATCAATTTCACTTTTCCAGCGTGGCTGTTTAATGTATTGATACCAGCTGGAAAAAAATATAAAGGAATCAATGTTACTTTTATTTGTCCTGAGCTGAAGCCTTTTGGGTCTGTTCTTTGTGACACCGATACCATGCAGAGTGTGGCTATTGTCCCTCCTTCGCAAGGAAAAGCAAAGACTGTTAATGTGAAACAAGGTGGCTTTTTTTTGTCAGTAATACTTCCCATTTTTGCGAAGGCTTAAAACCTTTTGTAGAAAAAGTCCAGCAATCGCGGCGTTGCATGGCTTAGCTGGTTATTCTAATGAAACAGGGAAAGCGCTGTGTAGGGCCTGGGGCTCTTGGCTGTAGCTGCAGTGCTGCGGGAGCTCCAAGGAGGAGGCATGGGGGTGGCCGTGGGGATGGGGTGATGGGCATGAGGGCAGGGTGATGGACATGGGGACAGGGTGATGGGTTGGGGACTGAGTGATGGGCATGGGGACAGAGTGATGGCCATGAAGACAGGATGATGGACATGGGGACAGGAAGATGGACATGAGGACAGGATGATGGACATGGGGACAGGGAGATGGACACAGGGTTGGAGTGATGGACACAGGGCCACCAGCACAAGTAAAGCAACTTCTGGCTTCTCCTAGCAGGGAAGGCGAGGAGCTGGTGTCATAACCACCAACAGAGGTTTTCCTGCAGTGGGCTCCAAAAGCCACTGAGGAGATGACACTCTCGTCCCACGCTCCTCGTGCAGTGACAGAGGTGTGACAACCAGAGAGCTGAGGAAGCCTCATGGAGGCTGCAGGACCCTCCACACACAGGGATGTGCAGGAGCCGGGCAGTGGTTTGGGTAACACAGCAGGGAAGTGTGCTCCGAAGCCAGGGACAAACACTGTGCACCAGAAGTGCTCCCAAAAGACGAAGCAGTTAATTGTTACTTAAGCAATCAAGCGGTTCCCAGATTGCCTGGGGTGAGGTAGTAGTGATGCGAGGCATCGCAGTGCCAGAGTGGGAAGCAGCGTGTTGGGGAGAGCTGTGCTGGGAAACTGCTGCTGAGAGTGCATGGGGATGCTGCGGGCTGCAGGGATCCATGTGTGTGTGCGCAATGTGATGCACACGTGGAGGTACAGGGAATCTGCTCGGTGACAATGGCCAGTTTTCCTAGCAGAAGGAAAGGCAGGCTTTCACAAACCTTTGAGTCATTTTAAAACACAAATCCCACTGACTTGCACTCTCAGACTATTTTCCTGTTAGGATTTGGCCCAGATGTAGAGCAGAATGCAGCAGCACCAATTAAAGACAGGGAACGGGATGCTGTTTCCAATGGAGTTGCACTTCCTGAAGATTTATCCCACAGATTTCGTGTTTCAGTGGCAGCTGCTGGGAGTGAGACAGAGCTTTGTGCCCTGCAGTGTGCTATGGGGAGAAAGGAGAAGGCAGGTGCCTGAGATGTGTGAATTTTTGTCTGCATCACAAGGTGTCTGCCCTGGCTGGGAGTGCTGGTGGGATCCCGATATCCCTGCAGCGAGTGCTGCCACAGGGAACTCAGGAGTGGAGTCACAGCCTGTAATTAGGTGCTGCAGTGTGAATCTCCTCTTCATTTAGAGCAATTTCTGACTGACGAAGAGAAATCCACCCAGCGAGGTGTGTGTGAACATGCCTGAGAACCAAATTCCCCCCCAGAAAACATAGCTAGGGGGGAGATAATAGCAGCAGGGCAGCTGATGAGGTGAGTGAGGCCCTGGAGAAGGCAGCCAGAATGGCTGGGAGGGCACTTTGGGGAGAGTGAAGGTTTTTCCACCCAGATGGGCATTGCCCCACAGCAGGACTGTGCCTGTGGGACCCCAACCCTGGGTAGGATGGGGACCGTGGGGGACAAGCATCCCCGCACATCTGCAACCCTACATCCCTGCATCCCTACATCCCTGTATCCCTGCATCCCTGTATTCCTGCAGCCCCCATCATGCACACACACTTTGTGCCTGACCCCCAGCGCCCCGGTGTTCCCCTTCCCTCCCCGTTATAAATCAGAGCAGAATTAATTCAGGCGCCGCGTTTTATTTGATAAACGTCAAAATATGTAAATACCGGGCTCTCTTCCTACAGTCGCTAAAACAAATGGAAAACACATTTATTAGCATAGAGATGAGTTTAATCAAATCAGCGGCGAGTACAAATTAGCCACAGGAAACGTAATGAGCTGGGAATTAATTAGCAGCATAATGGTAATAACTTTGCCTGCTGATTACCTTGCGGCCATGGCTCTCCCCCAGGGCTTTCCATGGGTTCTCCAACAGCTGATCTTTTCTGTTGCAGGAGCCCCTGAACTGGAACAGCATGGCCGACAGCTCCAGTGCAACAGACTGGAGGAGGGGAGGGAGATGGAGGGAGGGAGGAAATAAAAAAAGCCATGTGAGAGTTACACCGCCTTTAGCGTTCCGAGCCACAAGCTGGTTTCTTTCCCCAGTGCTCTCCCAGTTTGTCCCACAGCTGAGCACTGCCCCATCCCTGCCTGGCTCTGGCATGGTGCATGGGATGCTGCTGGCCTTGCTGCAACCACTCGTGGGGTTGCTGCATCCCCTCTGCCTATTGAATATTGCATCCCCAAGCAGGCACAGAGCACAGAGCAGGGCCACCCTGCACTCTGGAGTTATTTCAGAGCTTTCAGCATCGTGCTGCAAGGGATGGTGCTGGATCTGACTTGCCCCCAGATAAATATTCGGGTGGTTTTGGAGAGGGGCTGAAGGGCAGGAGCAGGGTGACCCCGAGACTCAGCTGGCTTTTTTGAGGAGCTGATGTTGCATGAGAAAGGGACAATTGGTGCTCCGGGGGCTTTGTAAAGTGCTGGGCTTGTAAATTAACTGCTTGACACCGGCAGTGATGGAGAGCAGTGGGGGGCAGGGGCTGGATGCAGGCGAGGGGCAGTTCCTCTCCTTGATTTATTTGTATTCGTTGTGCGGTGCCTCTCCTCCTAACACCTGAGCAGTCCAAAATAACTCGCACGGAGCCTTCCAGTGCGGGAGCTAAAAGCACTTCATAAGCCTTAATGAATCAAGCTGTGCAACAGCCCTGTGAGGAATTATTATTCCCAATGGCGTGGGGAGGTTAAGGGAAAACCGCTCCTGGTTGGGGGCCCCCATTTGGATGCTCCCGTCCGTCCCTGTGCACCCCCACGCTGCAGCCTCTGATCGAGGGGCTGAGCTGAAACCCAGTGTAAAATACAAAGCAAAGTTAAAAAATAAACCACGCGCCGAGGTGCCTTAGCAGGGATTTGAGGGGGGATTAACCAAGCGTTTAAGTTGAAATTGTAGTTCAACGAGATTTCTCCAAATCGTACGGATGCCAAAAAGCAGCAGCACTGCTCGCAGGTTGCTGCTGCCTGCAGGGATTGTGTCCTCTCTGCTCCAGGTGCTTGGCTCCATCCTGCACAAAGGGTGGAACGAGGACGGGAGGGTGGAGAGCCAGCGCTGTCCGTGGTACCCATGAACCATGGCGTGATGCTGACCCCACCACTCCGGCTCCTGGGGCCCACAGCCTTGGGCAGGCGTCGGGCTGAGCTGTCAGGAGCCGATGGACTGAAACTGATGCAAACCAGGAGGAAGTCAGCACTTCAAAAATATATCTGGCTTGGGTGGGAAGAGGCAGAGATTCTTCATTTATTGGAGACAAATGGAAGCGAGGATTGTTTTATCCTAACAGGATGGTATTTGCACTTCTGGGTTTAACTCTGGGGGGCTTCAGGGAAGCAAAGGTTCTCTCAATCCTGAGATGTTCTTTGACCAAAATGCAGGCTCTGTACCATCCTTCAGCAAAACAGCACTTCACATTCTGCTCTGACCTTAGAAGCTGAGACTCAGTTCTCCTGCTTAGAGACCTCAGTAAAATCCATGCGTGACCCCAGATGCAAAAATAAGCCAGTGGCATATAATCTCCTGTTACACACCCATGGTGAGTTTTTCCAAGGCCCTTGGTATTGCCTTGGCTTTGTTTTTCCTGGCGTTTCAGGGCTATTTACCATTGCCTTTAATTCAAGTGATATCGGGCCATTGATTCTACCAACATTTCCTGAACCAATTGGAATAAGCTTCCAACATCAGCAGTACTGATGGCAACGCATTGCCTCAGTGAGTTCCTTGGTAGAAGAATCTGTAATCTCAGCAGTTGTCCCTGAAAAGCCTTGGCAGTTCTTCCAAAAACTTGAGACAGAGGAGGGAAAACAAATCCTACTGCATGCCAGTTCAGACCCATTCCCATCCAGGGACTGCAATGCATATGTACAAGTACCAGAACATGGCAATAAACTGAGATTCGCTCCCTATGGGAGGTTTGGGTGATGTGTGGATTGCAGCATTTGCTTCTTCTGGAAAGCAAAGGCAGAGCTAGGATGGCGAATGCACAGAGCCTGCTCTGCAGAGGACACTGGGGAAGGGATGCTTGCATGGCCACTGTCAGCATTTTTGCAGAAGCCCCCGCTTTAAGAGTCACTCAGAAGGCAGCACTGACTGCTCTGTGTGTGCTGCTTGTCTGTCCTGTTGTGCACCGTGTGCCTCACCCGAAGCTGATGGGCACCGTGATTTGCAGAGCAGCTCTCTGCCTGCTCTCAGCATCATCGCCAGGATGCTCCTCCATGGAGCTCTCTCCCTGCAGAGTCAGGGCCAGCAGGGCCCGACCTCTGATGAAAGTTGTGTGGCTTCACGGAAGGATGCTCAGCTCTTTTCTCCTTCTAATGCCTCTGATTTTTATTTTTTTTCAAAGGGACCTTGTGCAAGTTGCTACAATGGATGAAACCACAAGTTGTAGCTAAAGAACCCTGCATTTTATTATCATGGATAAATAATATTTCACCCAGAGGGAAGTGGAAGAACACGAGGTCACCCAGCATGCCCAGGGCTGAGCCTGAATGAGAGGTCCAAGCTTCCCCTGGTGCCCATCCTCCCCTGCAGCCCCTGCGTCCTTCTGAAGGCAAAGGACTTTTATTCTTCAAAGTGCCACTTCCCTTTGCTACCTGCAGACAAACAGGTTGCTCTAAGATGCACGCCACGAGCTGAGTTTTGATTCATGAGAGCTTGAACCAATGCTGATCTTAAGAGAATCAGCGGCGATCACAAAAAATGAAAGGTTTTTAAGAAGCAGGCTCCATCACACTGAGGTCTGCAGCATCCTTCCTGCTTCAGAGCCAGAGAGGCCAGATCCAGCCCTTATTAATGAAACAGTGGAAGTGAAATCAGTGAGAGCAGAGTTTGCCCTGATGTATTCAAGGCCACCGTGTTCCATCTTAGGAATTCTGCCTCTTTAAGCACATACACAAGACAATGTTGTTTGCATGCTATTTTCTTGCCAATGCTTTTTCTTAAAAATCTGTACGGCTGTCATATAAAATATGCCCGGGTTTGTTCTAATTTAGATTACGCATATTTGTCCTCAGTGAATGATTGATTAAGTGCTCTGATCTTGACTGCTATGTTAGCAGCAGGGTATCTGTGCAAGAGGAGTGGAAATCTCATTGGATAAATGGTAGAGATGAAATCGTAGCTGTTATAGATCTGGTTTTCTTTTTCACAGCCAAGGCAAATGCTGTCTTCTCGGCAATAACAAACATGCTTTGTAATGTGTTCCAGGACAGTGCTGATCCTGACTTTGTTTCTTCGTGGAGGGGCTTTAAGCTGTCATAATACCACGGCACCAAACTCTTAATGTCAAGGATCTCGCTGCGGAGCGAGTGTATCTGAGTTCAGGAGATCAGCTGTGATTTACGCTGATGGAACTGAAAACAAAATGTGTCCCACTGACATCTGCGGAGCTGCTCTGATAAAACCAGCACAGAAGCAGAAGCGGGGAGAAAGATATCTCTGTGCAACTGAGCTCATTCAAAGCATCAGGCATGGTTTAGCAGGGCTGCCCAAAATGGAAAACCTCCTTCAGGGGTTAGTTACCCTGTCAATCTCACTTTAACATCGCTGAACCCGAGCTGTGTGTGAATACATTGCTACCTACAGGAACGGGGAGATATTGCCTTGCTGGTTTGTGTAATCTTACGTCCCACTCTTCTTACAGGAAATTATGTCAAGCTGTGTTTTGTCATCTTTTCTTTTGTTTGTATTTATGATCTGGAACGGATACAAATAAAGGTACCTGAAAATGCTGCATTATTGTTATTATTATTATTTAATATGTCTCAATTTCTAAAGTTAGTCCATGAATCGTGCTGTCTCTGGAGCACTGCATTGCTAGGAAAGTGTGGTAACAAACCAAGCACTTTTCTAAAGAAAGAAGGATTTTTTTTTCTCCTTTTCTCTTTCTGAAGAATTTATCTGACCTTCTTGGAGGTGCAGTGAAAGCTTTCAAGACCATCAGAATAAATGGGTTGTTTACTGTGATGCTTGCAGCCTTGGAAAAAAAAAGATAAAAGAATAAAGAAAAGAGAATCCCTACACCTGCTGTCTTCCAAAAGCGCGCAGATGAGGTGTGAGCTCAGGAGAAAACATCCCAGAGTCATAGCATGATGCTGTCACAGTGAGGCAGAGGGGAGCAGAGCAGAGCTGAACAGAAAGGCGCTGACTCCAGGGGTGTCAGTGGGATGCAGCACCCTCCTTCCAGGGTGTCCAGTGCTCTGCAAAGGGAAAAGTAAGGGCAGAATGCAGAAATACTGCAAGAAGGAGAAATATACTGCAGAAAATCTCGGTTTTGGTTGAATTTCTCAGGATATTGTGCTTGCTGTTGACAGCCTGCACTGCTCATGTGCTGACCCAGGGCAGCATCTCGGTGACTGCTGGAGGGTTTGCAGGGAAAGCTGAGGCCTGCAGCCACGGCTGGGAGTGCTAAGCTGTGCTAATGATGCTGTGTTATCATCGGCCCTAATGCTGCCTTGAATGGATGTCACTGCTGTGTCTGTTCCTGCAGATCAGTTGGTAATTACACTTGGATCCAAAGTAATTACCTTGAGACTTGCACTCTGGTTTAGAAGACAGAAATAACCATGCACTCTCCTGGTCCCACACGTAGTGCTTGTGATGTAATTGAATAGCCAGAGACGAACATGAAAGTAAAGAGGCATTTGCCTTATATTTATGCCCTTTTAAATTAAACATTGGTGTTTTTTCATACGAAAGGAGCAGGGCCCTGCATGCCACCGGTCTTCTTTTCCCACTCCAGTGCCTTCCCCCTCTTCTTTACAAAATGAAATACTCAGAAGCAAAATAAATATTTATAAGCTCCTCCTGGAGTGTGATTGTTTTGACAAACTAACTCAAGCAGGTCTTGCTTCTGCTTTGCTCTGTGCCCTATTTAGGTTTTAGGGGGGAGCACCCAGCGCTGGGGAGGCTTTGGGCTGGGTTCTGTCTCAGGGTGGGCAGAGAGGGCTGTGCAGGCTGCCTACAACACAAGCATCGAGTTTTTCCAGGTCACATCTGCCGGCACATTCCCTCCTTAACCTTAACATGAAACACCTGGACAGCTGTACACCTGCATTAAGCACCTTCCTTGATGAGGAGCCTGATGGCAAGGCAGCCTGGTGCCCAGCGCCCAGGTATTAAAGGCACCGCTCCTGCAGCCTGCAGTTTTGTTTCCCACTGCCCGTTATCAGACATGCAGCTTTTTATTTTTTTTTTCCCATATAGAACATAATACTTCTTGTGCATTTCCAAATACGTCAGTGCTTCTGCAAATAGCCTTCTTCCTTCAGGGTGAGCTGCTTATTTTGCTTAGGAAAAGAAAGAGTCTGCTGTGCTCTCTTTCTTTTGGCAATGTCTGGATAATCATTGCTCATAATAATGCCAGCCCAGATGTTGAAACATCTCCTGTATTAATTTTACCCAGAAGATAATTTCCCTCAGAAATCATGTGCAAATCCCCTGTTCTAATTTAAGAATTAATTCAGTGCGCTAAATCTTAGCACTTCATCCTAGAAATGTTTTTCGGTGTCTGTTAACCCTTTGCAACAACAACAAAAAGCCCAAACGGGAGATCTACAGATTGACTAACCCAGCCCCTCATACCAGCCCTGTCTGAGCCCAGTACTCAGCATTGTGTAAGAAGGATCCCCTTTGACACCCACTGCCTGCTGGAATGATTTCCTTCTCCTTGGAGAATTCCATCCCACCTCTGTGAGACCCGAGGCAACGCAGCACCCCTCTGCCGAGAGAATCACAAGGCACAAATCCTCTGCTTTGCCTTTGCAGTCCCATTTCTAGTGGCATTCAGAGCACAAAAAAAATCTCAGGTAGCAGTGCACTGAAGTTAAGAAAAAAATCATGCAAGGAATTGGTCTCTGGGTTCTTGTAGCTACACAGCTTGCAAATGTACGTCCCCAAATTAGCAGATCAGGCTGTGGAGTGCACGCAGAGCAGCTGAGGATCACAGAATTCATTGAGACTGAATTTTTATATGTATGTACAAATGTTTCTTGAAAACATGAATTTATTATGTCTCAGCGATAGCATCCGGCTTGCTGGTTCGTGCAGGGAATTGCCGCGTTTTGGATGGCGGTGGTTTTGCTGCTGGCAGTGCCGGTGCCGTGCTGGGGAGGTGCACCCCGTGAGCTCTGCAGAGCAGAGGGCAGGCCAAGGGCCTCTGCAAAGAGGATTTCTTCTGAATCAGCTTTGATAATTATCATAAGGTGATAATAAGTGATTAGCGCCGGGCCGCACCAGCACATCCAGCAGCACCTCATACACTCCCTGACGCTGTGCTGAGAACAACATGGCCTCAGACGTGAAAAATAATGCAATCCCGAAAGGAAACAAAAGAGAAAAGATCTTGCCACTGCCGGTGTGGGGAATCTTCCTTTCTCAGAGAGATGCACTGTTAATCACCAATAGCCATGAGCCTGACTTTGAGATGATCCCGGAGCACAAAATTTGGCTTTTGGTTTAAAAGTGCATGGAATTCACCTCTATGGAAACGCTGGGAGGTAAGGCAGCACGTCACTCCAGGAAGTGCAAACACCTCCCTCGGGTTGGTCCCCAGAGTGGTTGCCATCCTGGCATAACATGGTACAAACCCAAGGAAACATCTCTGGTTTCCAGCAGCCTTGGCTGCACAGAGCGTGCCGTGCCGGGTCCCAGCAATGGGTGCGTGTGGAGATCTGTCCATGGGATTGTCCATGGGATACAGCTGTTCCTTTATCTCCAAGTTGCTTCTGGAATCTCCTTCTAGAAACCCAAGTTTGTGATATGGCAGCAGCAGTGGCTACAGGCAGTGAAATGCTGTAGCTTTGGGATTGAAGTAGCTGAGATCACTGCTCTGTTCTGAGTTTGGATAGTGGGGTTAGCTGGGGTAATGGCATTCCTATTTTCAGCTACAGAAGTGGCTGCTGTTTAGGTTCTGTTAAGGAAAAGATAAAAAGATCCAATGCCAATTCCAAAGATCTGGAATACTTAGAAAACCTCTCTCCAAAAACCAACCAACTGAATTAAAAAAAAAAGAGTTAAAATATTGCTCTGACAGGAGAGCAAGCTGTAGTTTTCAAGCAAATGAGATGATGCCAAACCAAATGGAGATTTAATAACGGCCTCTTGGTTTCCTGGGCTCTAACACACATCAGGAAGTCAGCTGGCAGGAAAAGGGAGAAGGAAAAGTTGAGAGCTGAGTTCTGGGATTTGGAGACCATGCAGGAAGAGGAAGACTGGGAGTCAGTGGGGTCTTTGGAGCTGCTGTGCTGATCCCCACGTGTGTGTGGGACAGCCCGGGGCTTCAGCTGAGGGCAGCGAGCGCCCGCACAGCCGAGAGCCTTCTTTTCTCTCCCTTCACTTCCCCTCCCCCTGGGAAAAAAGTTGGGATTAAAGCTTGCTCTTGTTTGATAACTTCCCTTAACTACCAGCTAAATAATACATGCACACGGGTCCGCCATGCTGACTGATGACTCCCTCTGCTGACCCTGTTTTATTTTTATTGCTTGGCTCGGGCCAGTTCCTCCAAGTCCTGAATCATCAGAACAGAGACCTTGAGGTATTTCAGCCAAATCAATCCCTGGCCCATTGACATATTGCTTTACCTAACCAACCATACAACTTCGCTTTTCCCTGATAATTTCTCAATTAATTGCTTTTCAGCTCTCATTCGTTACAAGGTCAGACTGTGACTGGGCTTGTACATTCCCATCTCTGATAAACTCTCCTGGTCCCCTAATCAGCCACGACTGGGATTTTAGTTCCATTAACTTATTCATCATCTAGACATTTTCATCTTGGGGAGCTTGACTTTTGATTGTATCAGTAGTATCTTCAATTATTTAAGAGGACTTTAAAATTCCCTTCTTACCTAAAAGAAAAATGGTGAGCACTGGAAATTGATCGTATTGGACCAGTGTGTTTGGGTGTTCATATGTGCAAGGCCGTGTTAAGCAGCTCGTGCATGGCGACAGCACAAGAATCTGCTGCTGCTGAACATGGGTGTGCATGGGGCCGACTCTATTAAGATGTCAGATATGGGGGAATGACAGTATGCTGATGACTAGTGGCTTACTAATGCTAAATCACGCCAGAGATTCTGTTCCGTGATGTCAAGCATTGATTCAGTTTCTGTGGGAAGTTATGCAAATGCCAGAGCCCTTCGATGAGATCTGAAACTGAAATTGCCAGCAAAAAGCTGCTTGCCCTCTCCTGGCAAAATATCTTTTTAAAAAACCTTGAAGCTAGCTGCTCCAGGAGGGGGTGTTTTTGAACATGCCCCCAGACAGAAGGAATCATAGGACTCTTCTGCTTTGGTGCCAGCTGGGAGCCAAATCCTCCTCTTCTCTGCAACCTTCTGGCTGAGCCTGTGCTTCATCCTTGCAGCATCTGCTCCACCCCAAGGCAGCAGCCCACCGCTGCTACATGCTACAAAACTGAGCTGTTAACGGCAGCAGTCTCTGTTGCATCATGAAATGCTCTGCGTCCCAGGTCTTCCAAACATCCTTCTTCCCATGGGCTGCATCCAGGCAGAACTCCTAAGAGTCTGCAAGCTTCTCCCATAGGACAGCTGGTGGCAAAAATGAACCGGCTGGTGTCAGTTGGGAAAACAGTACAGTTCTGCACGGGATCATAGAGTCATGGAATCATTAAGGTTGGAAAAGACCTCTAAGACCATCACGTCCAACCATTGACCCGTCACCACCATGCTGCTAAACCACGTCCCCAGGTGCCACATCTCCACAGTTCTTGAACACCTCCAGGGATGGTCACTCCGCCACTTCCCTGGGCAGCCTGTTCCAATGCATGATCATTTTTTCAGAGAAGAAATTTTTCCTAATATCCAACCTGAACGATAAGATGATGGGACCAAGGAGTGTGGAGCCTCTTTCTATGCCTTGTCTGGTGTGGAAGCCAAGGCAATGTCATTTGGATGAAAGCCACCTTACATCAGGAGAGAATTTTAGGTGATCTGAGAGCTGCAGGCTCTGAGGAATGTCCATAGAGAGGGATCAAACTGTGTCAATGGACTCTCCAGGAAGCAATGCTAGTTGAATTCTGGAAAGACAAGAGCTGCTGCGTATTTGAAAGGAGCCTCTCTTGTGCTCAGATCTCTGAAGGTGCCACCTAATGTCACAAAGAGACAAGGCTGTGCCTTCCCCTGGCAGGGACAAGCCTGTGCCGTGTGGCAGTGCCCAAACACCCTCGCATGGGTACTTCTGAGTAAGTGGGGTCATTCTCAGCAATATGAGTGAAGATTGAGATGCTCTTTGCACTGGGGTTGGATGGAGAGCTGTGACCCTGTGGGGACGTTTCCATCCTGCCAGCACCCATCTGTCCTTGAGCCCAGCCTGAACAAGGTTCCTCCGTGCCCATGTTTCCTTTCTGCAGAAGGCAAGGGACAGCTTTTAATGCTCATGACTTTGTTGCAGCCACAGAATTACAGATTTCCTCACAGAGCTCTGTGCACATGCTTCAGAG
The DNA here is from genome assembly GCA_013396635.1 of Penelope pileata. Lineage (NCBI taxonomy): Eukaryota > Metazoa > Chordata > Aves > Galliformes > Cracidae > Penelope > Penelope pileata. Next base: position 123,899 of record WBMW01005576.1, read on the forward strand.
TGAAAGAATTTAGCACCGACTTAAAAAGAAATGCCCACATTTTTGCCAAGAGGAGCTTAGAAAAGATTGAAAGCACGGAAAACTGAAAAAAAAATCCCACCAATAGGCAGTATATTATCATGAAAATAGTGCAGTACCAGTGATTATATAAAATGTAGAGTGTTGTTTTGTTTGCTTCCCCCCACATTGTGATAACCACCCCACTGGAAATCATCCTTCCATGCCCTTTTTTCATGCACCATCACTACGAACCTTCCCCAGTTCTCTGCTGCTCCCTGTAAATTCGGTACCAGAAGGCACCAACACTTGGAGGACTTGAAGAAACGAACAGTTCTCTCTCTCTGCCCGTTGCTAGGATTCACAGCTACACCCCACCGTGTTCTGGGGCTTCGGCTCCTGCTTGGGCTGTAGGAAAAAAGAAAGGAACCTCCTTGCTTCCAGCTCCAGCACCAGCCTTTACGATGCTGCTACAGTCAGACATGAAATCTTAATGCACGGCAGTGCCTTGAATCTTACATTCTTCTGAAAAAGGTGAGTCCCTAGTAGTAAATGAAATATTAAATATTATTAAATATGAAACAGCTAAACCTGGATTCCATTAAAATGAATCTTTCATCGTTTTCCTGTTGTTTTTTTTCTTCTTCTTTTCTTCTTCTTTTTTTTTTTTTTCCCAAGAAATGCAGCGATCTCATGAGCCTTTACGTGTCCTTTTAAAGACGGAAAAAATCACAGGTAATTTAAGTCTATTCTATTCAGATTTATTTCAGCTGGAAAACAAATCAAGGCTGTGAAACCCTCCCATGGCCGCATCTATCTCACTGAACTATTTAATGGGCTGTATCAAAGGCTCACCTGAAGACACCATGCAATGCCTGCTGACATGTGCCACCTATCTGGAAATCTTGTACCCAGTTACGCACTCTACTTTCATTTAGAATGGCTTTAATCTTCCACCATATGATAAAGGTAAAGCTGTTTTCATATTGTGTAGGATACGTTTAGAGCTGGTTTTGTGTTTTCTGGGATGTAAACTGGGCGTCCCAAAGTACACCTACAAGAAAAAACATTTTACAGAGGTTCTGTGTATTTGGGATCGTCTGACCATGAGATCCTGGCTGGAGTTACATCTGCAGAGAGCACAGCACAGTCAACAGTGTAAACCCTTACTCAGCATTGCTGCAGTGCTTCATGACAGCAGCATTTGCACCGGAGTGTTGGTAAATAAATGGGCATCTGCACAGGCTGGCTGTTGAGGAGGTGTATAGTTCTCATTAGGTGTGTTTGTGTCCTTGCATTCCGAATGCAAGCCCTCTGTTCTGGTATGGGCTGCTGTGTTGGAATGGGGTTGATAGGAATTTTTAGGAGAGAATGGGAGAAGGAGCTGAAAGGGCCCCGGACCCTGGCTCCTGCTGGAGCTTTGCCTCCCCTCGTGCAGGCACCTGGGTCTGGTGGGATCCCCACTGCCAGCACTGCTTCAGTTCCTGGCTCTGAGCCACTGCATCATGAGCTCCAAAACATGCACGAATTGGTTTATCAACCTAGAGACGTGTATTCAGACTGAAAGGCCATAACTACTAAGAAAAACAAGCTGAAATGGCAAAGAAGGTAAAATGCCATCAATTATTCATTACTGCCGTTACATTTTGTGCAAAAAGCCTTCCACCTTGCTTTCCGTTCTGCTTGCCTAGGTCACTTCTGAAGCTCGCCAAGCAGGCAAGGCAAGCACAGTCCCTGCTGCAGGAGCCCGAGCCATGGCTCTGCCGGTCCCCATCTGCCCTTCTCCAGGATCTGAGAAACCTGGGGAAGAAAGAAGCTGGCTCTACAGCCAGGTGGAAGTACCCACACTCTTTCCCCTTCCAGAATTTTGTACCATTTCACAGATTTCTAAAAAGAAAAAACAAAAAAACAAATAAAAGAACAAACAGCGCAAAGTTATTTTCTGTGTTTCAGTGCCAGCATTTTCCGTGTGCTTTGACTCCAGCTGAGTGGTGACAGCATCCAGGCAGCCCCGGCCTTCCCGCAGCCTGAGCAGAAGCATACGCTGCTGGTCTGTTCTTGTAAGGGCTCTGGATGCTTGCTGCTGGCCTGACACCCTTGGGGTGCAGGGGACCAAATCCCAGCATCATTATTTATTCATTTCAACAGACCGCTGCCGGCCAGCTCACGTGTGCACCACAAGGATTTCAGATTGCCTCAGAGCAACAGAAACCATGTTGCAAAGCACTCCGGAGCTCAGACACGAACATGTCAAATGAGTGATCCACATGAGAGCCGATGGATGTGACATTTAGTAATCATCTTTCTTGGACAAAATGGGGCACTGCTGTCACGTTAAGTAAATCTCAGTCAAATTTCTGGCATTTTACCATAGGGGAGGCAGGAGGCATCATTGTAAATTCCTCTTTTAAAAAATACAAAGGATCAACTTCAGGAAAAAAAAAATTGGTTGCCACTATTTAAGGTGTAATGCCTTATCCAGTCTTGGCCAGCCATTTACTTGCTGCTGATATCAATATGTCAGCCCTAATGTTTGCTGATGTTCACTTTACAAATGACTTTTCCTAGCTGTCAAAATATCTGTCACCAGCATCTCTTCCCCTCTTTGCCTCTCACCCCTATAATAAAGATTAATATCTTTGAGGTTAGCCAGAAAGATCAGATACTATGCAAATGACACCATAGGTCTGATGTTTAAACAAGATGAACACGTAATTGCTGAGATTATGGGAGCAAATTGGGTAATTCCTAGCCTAAATGAACACAGTTGGCTTTTGTGGGGTCAGTTAATACAAGTGCACGCTCAAATGAATTGTGCTTTGCGCACATTTGGGCTTTTGAAGGTTCACCCATTGAAGAACAGTCGATGCTCAAAGCAAAAATGGGTGAGTTTAGATTCTACAGCTGCTCTGAAGCAATAACATGTTTAAAAGATATTCAGAATGGGGATTCTATAAAAATATGGCACGTTGGTTTCCATATTTATAGTCCACCAGTGACTTCTATATTAAACGGTTTCAGTCTATGAGTCCAAACAAGATTTTTCAACCTGTCATTCCTGCAGCTCAACCTGGTATACGAAATGCTAAACATGCTCAGTCTGCTTTGTACATCTTTCTTGACAAACACCTAAAGTAATGATTCCAGAATGAAAATTTAGCTGGCAATTTTATGGATGAAGCACAAACCGCGATCTGGGCTTTGCAATGCTAAGAGCAGCGAGCACGCATTTTGCTTTTAAATTGCAAAGTGTGACTTGGAAGACACGACGGAATAGATCATGGTCTCTCCAAATCAGCCGTGCTCAGTGTGGCTCAGATAACGTTTGTTTGATCAGCACCACGGGATCAGACCAAAGGAAAGGATCAGATGTGTGGTCTGAAACTGCAAGATGAGACCACAACGGCTGTCTGCAGATGTCACGCTTGGAGTTACTTTTCTGATGACCCCCTTTGCTGTGTGTGCAGGATACTACAAGTCTGTTGGCTTGTAGACCAACACAGGCAGTTTCCTGCAGCCCTCCCAGGCAGCCTGCAAGGATCCTATCTAACAAAGCACGTCAAAAGGGACATGGGCTCTGTTTTTTTTTTACGATTCTATGATGCTTATCTCTCAACCTGAAATCGTCCACTTGTTGGCACTTGAGCTTTGGCTGTTGAAGCTCTCTGGTGCCTACAGCAGTGATTATATGCTGTGCTGTGAGCACAGACCTGCAGCTCCCCAGCTCCACAGGACTGTGCTGCTGGCGAGGCATTGCTCACACAAATGGCACTGAGGGCATTCCTCAGTGTGACACAAAACCTTCCAAATATTGGCAAGCTGCAAAAGAACACCGATTCCTGAAGCAAGAATTTCGTACATAATTTCCTTCCAGTGCACCAACAGAACTATTGTGCTCAGAAGATGACTCTGAAATGGCCCTTTGTTGGATTTTGTACAAAGTAGGATTTTATTTCTGCAATAACCATCAGGTGATTTTATTTCTAGGAGCTGGATTATTTCACAATAAAAGAAAAGACTCTCAGATCGGTATTTTTGCAATCGTATTTGAAGAAAAAAAGCACATCTAAACATTCCAGGAGTACTGCATATGTCCTAAAACCAGCTTAATTCTGGTTCACACAGACTGATATCTGCATCGTTTCACTGTATGGCACTGGTTCTTACACACATACAAATGTTTCCTTCAAATACAGTTAACCTGACTCTTCATATAGCAGAGCTGAGACCAGTACACCACAAAGACATTTCCCCGTGCAGACTGCAGCAAGCAGAGGTCTCTCTAGTGAAGGCATTATTTTACAAAATGATGGATGTGCATATTTATTTGCTCTGTGACTTCCATGTCAGGTTTGTCATATTCCCTCAAATTACTAGTTAAACCAAGGTTTTGTGTTTTGTTTTGTTTTCGTCTCTGCTGAAGCCTGCAGGCTCAACATACCTTATAAAAATCAAGCTGTAATTTATCTGCTCCATAGATCATGTGTAACAGTAATCACTCTGGAGTCTGTGCCGGGTTCTGATGCCTGGCTTTGTCGGAGGAGATGTATGAAGTGAACAAAAAGCTTCCTGATTTTCATACTCTGTAATAAACCTGAAATATGGAGAGAAGTGAAACACGCACTTAAATTAAACCACGGAATCATGACAAAGAAGGAGCACAGAGAAATACACCCATACCCAGGCACATATTATGCAATGACACAGTATTATTTCTCTTACCAGATGGACCTCTGCAAGTTATGCATACGCTATGTCACATGCATATAACAACTGAATGAGCAAAACAATTTTTATCCTGAACTTTGACTCATCAGAATGGTGTGCACATTGACTTGCAGTTTGCAGGGACAAAAACCCCTGCCAATACAGAGATGTGGACTCCCATGTGGGATAACACACACAGCTGCTGCACACCGTGGCTCAGGGATAACCTGCACAAAATTCACTGCTCGGTGCTCGTGCTTGTTTCAAATAATAGGGGTAATTTTGGAAAGGCCAAGGACAACGTTGGGGACTTTTTGTAGATGTTTGCAAAATAAAAATGCTTCAATTCTTAGACAAACAATCTAGCTGTACAGATGGAGAATGAGTAGGAAATCCTGCTGAAGAATGTTGCAGCTTAAATGCCCCCCAAGCCCCAGTACAGCCCTGCGAGGACAGGAAATAAGCTTTGATTACTGAGATACGCGATACTGCCCTCGGTGGGCAGTGCCTGCCATGGCTGCATGGCCCTTTGCAAGGCTCTGCCCTCCCCCTCTTGTTGCAATTTGTCCCCCCAGAAAAAGAACACAATTCATTTTGCAGATGCTGGAAACGCACCTCCATCTGGAGGTCAAACCCGGCAGTAGGATTTCTGGTTCTCTGGCCATAGAGCTGTGCTGAGGCCCTATTGTTAAGAACTGAAAGCAATTTTAGAATTCATTAATTCTCCACCACGCACTTGGTCAGTGAGATGCAGCCCTGCCCTGGTGCTGCTGCTCCCCAGCTGAATCTGTGCTGCAGCTGGAGGAGCAAAGCACATCTTGGGAGGCACCTCCCAAAGTCTGAGGACGTTCTGCCTCCAACCTGAGTTACAGCACAGAACTGATTCTGCCTCTAACTCCCCCAAATCCCTCTTGCCTTTATTTTTTGTTTTTGAAACTGAAGTGCAGTCGCGCAGTCATTAAGAGATCCAACAGAAGCCTGGAAGAAGAGATTAGCACACAGCAGAGTGACAGGGCTGCTAGAAAGGGGAAAAAATAGACAACATCAGTGCAACGTACCATTAAAAGTATGGAGTGACAGATGACAGTTGGTCTGTGATGGGGTGATTCAGCTAAATGGTAAACAGAAGGGCGGATTCTGATCTCACGGTGCCAACACAAACCCTGGGTTTCAGAGGAGCTGCTTTGCCTCTCTGGTACCGGAGTCGAGCCCGAAAAGCTGTGACTCAGCCAGATACTCTCTGACAACTGTTGGTGCCATGGTAAATATGGCAACGTGGCAGGCTGGGAAAGAGACTGAGAAAAGTTGTGCTTCCACACTTCCAAAAATAAATGCTTCGGAGCGTTTTTTTTTTTTTTCCCCAAGACAATATTTAAAATTAATCTATGCTTGAAAGTAGTAATATAATTTTTTAATAAATATTAGTAATTAACCAGGAAAGTATAATTTTTTTTCAGCTTGGATAAAATATTTTGATTTAGGCCAAAGTAGCGAAGTGGCTCAGCCAATGGGTTGAGAAGTGAGCTGTGCACAGAGCTCCAGCAATCAGATCCTCCTCTTCACAGCTCAAGGTGGACAAGGACAGGTTTTAAGGAGGAAATATGTGTTCAGGAAATCTTCAGCCCTTCATTTTGCTTCAAAGAAAGGACCCCATGCAAAACATATGCTCCCCTCTTTGTGTGGGCAGGCACGCAAACACTAACGTGGGATCTAGCAAGCTGCGAATTAGAGACGAATCTTGCAGCAGCCAAAGCCAAAACTCTCCCATCTTACCCGCTGAGGCTTCCGTGTGCTGCAGATTTTATAATTAGGATGTCTGGAATGCAGACGGATGGGCCCAGCCTGGAGCCACTCGTCCCTTCACCCATCAGCACCAACCAGCGCAGGGATGTTCGCGTCCGGCAAACCACAGCCCAACAAACTCCAGGGATGTGCACGTGTATCCTATTGCTCTGATGATTTAAAGAACAATTTCCCTCTTTGCTCTTTGTGATTTGTCTTTAAGAGGTGCTGGTATTTTTATTTCTGCACTCATCGTGCCTGGTTCCACTAGCAAGCCACTGCGGTATCTGCAGAACTAAAAATAAGCCATTTCTCATGGAAAAATGGCGTATTTTTCAAATCTTATCTGGTCTGAAAGGCAGCAATGCACAGAGCCATGAAGACCTGAATTTGCTTCTACCATACATGGGACAGTTGGGATGCCCACCTGGAAACACACCCATGGATGCCCACCTGCATCTCGTCCTCGCTGCAGCGCTGGGCCCCAAGGCCACCACCAGGGAGGACATTGCTTGGTGGCATCCCAGCTTTTGCAGGGCCACCATCGCTGCGGTGAGAGCTTCTGGCCCTGCAGCCTGGCTGCATGGGGACAGCATGGGGCTTGCAGGAAATTTAGGAGCACTTGGAGCCATTTTAAGATCCGGGGAAGTTTTGTGTTAACCAGAATGAGTTTCTCGTGTGAGCTGGGCTCAGTGTCACACTGGAAGCAGGGCTAGGAAGAAAGTCATGCCAAAGTCTGCGCCTTATGGGAAAGCCACAAAAAATATATGTGTTGTGGAATTACTCTTTGCCGAGATGGGAATTCACATTTTATTCCTTTTATTATGTTTTATTTCTTGTGTCATTACAGCGTACACAAGCAGATTATTCCCCAGCTACCAAAACAGTTGCAGTGAGATGCTGCAGTCGAAAAGCACAAAGCAGGCAACAGTTCAACATTCTCAGCTAAGATAATTATGTTAATATTAATGGATATTAATTTCTGTTTATTTTACAAATATTGTATTAGGAAACTAGCTTTCAAATTCACACCTCACCAAATGCTTTTCAGCAATGATTTGTTTCATTAATTTTATCAGCCGCATCCCTTATTTTTTTTATAGCACATTCTTTGCTGAGAGACATTAGTCCACGATGGAACATCCTAAAAGTCTGTGCAGAGGAACTGAGCTAATGAATGTCGGTGTGCAGGCTATCCGCTACTGTCAATTTTTCAATTTGCAATGTATTTGGAGCATATAATAAATGTCTGATTTTTTGGTTTTATTTTTTTTAGAAGTCTTGAAAATTTTCTGTGTGCATTTTTCTCTGTTTTAACACACACGTGAGCCCTCAGCATTCAAATTCTGGGTGATATGGGCTAGGAAATAAAGCCTACTGCATTATTTTTGGATTACTTATAAAAGCAACACAGTTTAAAGTCAATGTCTTAGGCAAATATTCAGTGCAGAATTAGTTTTTAGCTGACTTCAATACCCACCATTCTGAGTTTCTTATTAATAAACATAAAATGCTGAAGGAAAGTGAACAAGAAAATATTTTGCACGTGCTAAATTGACCTTATATTCAAAATGCAAGCACTGATGGCAAAAATGCTGGTGGCACTTGTTTAGCTGGTTAAAAAGTAATAAAGTGAGTTAATGCTTGCACCTCAGTGAAAAAGAGAGCCGTGCCCAAATTGTTACTTAAAGTGTTTTCTTTCACATAGGTTTGGAAAATGTCATGGCCTTTATCATGGTGAGAGCAGAGGGGGTAGTTGGCACTTGCTGAATTTTGAGTTTAATTTTGGGTTTAATTTTTCAACTTGGGTACGAGCCTGCAGAGCCTGCATAGGGAGGGAGATCTGCAGAACATTTTCCAGGTGAGGGTCTTAAAGGCTGAAAGAAACCAAGCACCCCCGAGCCTGCTTTTACTTTACACTTCCCTGGTGATTCGCGGTGAATGCTCCACTGGCTGCTGAATTCTGCTAAAAGCTGGAGAAATTCAGGTCTTGTGCTGAGCTCTCCTTGCCGCGCTGACTGTGCCTGGCAGCACCCCGGGCTATTAATCAGTGTGGGAATGTCGATAGTGAAACACTGCAATAAAAAATGGGCGCAGCTACATTTCTTCCCCTCCTCCCAAATGTCTTTCTACCTCCAAATATGACCCAAAAAGCCAACCTCGATGGAGGGACTGCTGGACAAGACCCTGACCCACCCTGGCTTGCATAACACTGCAGTGCCGTTGAGTTAACCCATTACACACACCCCTTTGCCTTGACCTCTCTCCCCAGAGCAGACACCCACCACTATTTTTCATATTTCTTTCCCTGGACCTTGGCCAGCTGAATAGAGGTCAAATACATCAAGCTGAGTCTAAACTACGGAAAAAAATGAGCTGCATTTCAACCTTTTCCTCTGGCAGAGTGACAATATAATTCATGTTTATACTCCTGTTTTTGCCACCGTCCTGCTGTTTGACCTTGGGGAAGTCACTTCATCTTTTTGGGCCTTCATTTCTCCTCCAAACTTGTGTTTAGACTAATATCTACGGGACAAGCAATGTCTCACACTGTGTGTTTGCATTGCTGCTAAGCCAGCGGGTCCATCTCCCAACCCAGAGCTCTTCAGGTGAAGAAAACCACCCCAAGCCCCAAGCTATGAAATACAGGTGAAGCAACGCCCTGTCTCCTGGCACACACACATGCTGTGTGCTGTCAGTATTCCATTCAAGCTTAGGATGACTCAGAAGATCCCGTTCCCAGCCACCCCAGCTGGCAGGCAGCCTTCCTCCAGAGCAACGCGGTGCCCACCCTGGGGAAGCACAGTGCTGCTCTGCGCTGAGCTGCTATGGAGTTTGTTCCATTGAGGCTGTCTTCAGATTTAATTTCAAGATGCAAACATTCCAGTTAGCCCATAAGGATGTGCTCAGGCACTGCTGGACTGCTGTTCCTCTCCCTCTGTGGTGCTGGGAGACATCACAGCTGATGAGAATCCATCATGAAGATGACAATTCTCCCCCACCCTTCAAAATACACAGCTGGGCTTTGTTCCACTCAGCCCACACTGCTTATCCACACTTACCCTTCTGCTTTTAGGCACCCTGAAATATCTGAACTGGGAGATTAATCCCCCCAACCCACTCTGAACACAACAAATAACAAAAGGAGGAAGAAATTATCTCTATGATAGAGAGCTGAAAGCAAAGAGCCTATATGTTCATCAGCAGCAGAAAAAAAATCAAATTTATTACGTTGCCCTGAAATCAGAAGGAAAGAAAGGGAGAGGGAAAGGAAGTTCATTGACATTGAAAAAGGCAAAAAAGAGCCACAAACACAAAGTGGCCCTGCAAAGAGCTGTTTTCCTGCTGTCTGCAGCTTTTCAGGTCTGCATCCTGCAGCGAGTGGGGCTGGGAGCCCTGCGCCCTTCTCATCTCATCTGCTTTACACCCACGCTTCCTTACGCCTTCATTTCTCCCCATGATGACTATTTGCAAAATAAAGAGGGCTTCCTAGCTGATCCATGGTTTTCGGGGGTACCCCCGTTCTGCAAGGAGCCACCACCTCCCGGGGTGCCCGCGCAGCCACGCTCCATCCCCTGCAGCCCGGCGATGCCCTCACCCCAGCCCGGCGCTGCCCGGCTGCTGGAGGTTGCCAATTTGTGTGTTTTCACTCGAGGCCTGCTGATTCAATCATTTTAAAGATGCCCATTTCTTCCAAGCCAGGGATTTTATGACTCTAAGGATTAGAAGCTGTTATCCCAACAAACCCTGGAGCTCTATATATTCTGATTTTATGGTAAGCTTCACTAATAAACTGTTTAAAACATATGCTAATTGTGTTTATTGTATTCTTTAATTATCATATGTATCATTAAAGATGTAGTATCCCGTTTGGAATCCTAATACCTAATGCCCTCTCTTTTTTTTTTTTTTTTGATACGGTCACACAGTACTGCATTACTTTTAAAAAAATATGAGAAGAAATAGAGAGATCTATATTTTAACAAGGACGTCTATTTTCAATTTTCATTGTTTATTTAAAAGCAGAGACTTTGAATTTAATTTGAAATCTCTCTCCTGAAGAAAAGCAGGGAAGGAATGACATAACAAAACATGGCATTCTGTCTCTGTGTATTTTATTCCTTAATTTATTTTTTAAAGATGCCTCTCTATCGGCTATTATGCTTAGTTTTCTGTTTTCAGACTGCTCAAAATGATAATTTGTGCAACTGAGATGGGTTACAAAAGATCAGAGTAATTGTCCCCTCGTTTTTGTTATAGCTCATTATTCTTATCGTATGTACACACACCCACATACACACTCCTGCACGTGCACAGTAAATTAACTGTACTATGTATACGTACACACACCCATGTATACATATGCATATTCTCACTTATTCTTCTGCCAATTTTTTCTCAACTAATTAAGAGGTGTTTTTCCAAAAGACGATACCAGTTGTCGTAGAGATGTGAGTTGTTACCACTATTTCCAAGACCGATCTCAATTCCTGATGTGGTTTCATCCTGTCCCTTTAAAACAAGGCTCCCCCTGCACAGCAGAACACCCAGGCACAGCACTCACAATGTATTCCACTCTGCTGACCTGCTCCCAGCAGCCCAAGCCTCTCCCAGCCCTATTTGCTATCGATCGCAGTGGCCCTGCCCTGAGTCCTCTGTTTGTCGTCTGGATTTTTATTTTTTTTTTCCACCTGGGAAAATGAATTGAAATTAACAGTAGGGCATTTCATTCACATGGTTAAAAATAATAATAAAAAATAATAATAATAAAAAAACCCAACGAGCGTTTTTCTGCCGTGCAAGTCAAGGAAAATGGAGACGGGGAGAAAGACGCACGTGGGCTGAGCTCGGTGCTCAGTCATCAATACTGCAGATGGGAACAACAACCACGGGCAGGCAGAGCCCGAGCTGTGAGCTCACACCCAACCCAGCCCCAGTGCACGGGGCCCTGCCCCATGGGCAGAGCTCTGCTTGCTGCTGACAGGTGAAAAAAGAGCAAACCCAAAGCTTTATCAGCAGCTACCACAGAATCATATCAACCCCGTGCCCTAGAGATAAGAACCATTTTGAAACCAGATCTTTGAAGTCCTTTTTTTCGCTCCCAATTTGAGGGACATCCTGGGAAAAACAAGAACGTCCCAGCAGACGCCGTGTTTGGATGCAAAAGGACGAAGCCGTGCCGCTGGCATCGTGGGGGATTTGCTCGCAGGAATTTATCAATCAGACTTTTTTATTTCAGTTGGTGGAGAATGTTTCCTTTAGGTAGCAGATGCTAATGTCACATCATGAATGAAACTGCTTCTGCAAATTGAATAATATCATTTGCATTCACTCATTCAAAATAACATTGAGAAGTGGTGATGTAGCTCTGTGTTAAAGGAAAAATTTGCATTTCCAGGCAAAAGAGAGTGTCTGCTTGGGTAACCAAGCCGTGATAAAACAATGGGATTTGGATTTTGGCAGAGGTCATTAATATATAAGTTCAGTAACTGTATAACTGGGTTAAGAATGATAAAAAACGTATGATTTTGGTTTCTAAATAATGGCAAAGAGCAGCCTACAGCAACCTCATCCCATAATACAGAGCCGTGTCAGGTCGGGTGCTCTTTACAGGGGTGCTGGGTGAATTTGGAATAAGCTACCTGCACACACACTGCTGCTTTTCTCTTGCTGGGATCACTGGGAGCATAATTAATTGCTCATTTTGCCTTTTTGGAAATTTAGCCTATGCACGTGGGCTTCAACCTGTGGGAAGAAACTGTGGGTTGCATGATGCCACAAGAAATGTATGACATCCAGGGACATCTCAGCCACGTGGCCGGCTTCCCCCTGCCCTCTGCGGGCTCCCCATTCCCCCAGCACCCTGGGGACAGGCACAGGGGACTCCCAGCGCTGCCAGCACAGTGCTGCCCTCGTGCAGCCCCGTGAGCAATCCTGCATGGCCCCACGCAGGCAGAAGCATCGCCCGCTCTCCCCATTACAGTAATGGATTTTATGCTACTTTCTAAATTATGCTGTTTTCAAACACGAATGCATTTGAATGTCAGACTCCAGTACCCAAATATAAATGTCAAGACCTCTGTGCATCTCTGGCATGTAGGAACTAATTTAATCATCTCAGTGAAGCAATTGCAGTTCAGACAATCACTTTGTTCGAGTGGAAGGGTTATGAAGGGAGTGCACAGTCACAGGAGAATGCTTACACACTGTTTAGGGCCGTGATGTTTTATAAAAAGACAACAAGGAGGGCATTTGTTCACCAGTGGGCCTTCCCATGCCTGCTCAGCTGATGGAAATCAGGGCTCAGAAAAATGACATGTGGCACGAGAACGTGTTGAATGTCATTTGTTGGGGGGAAAAAGAATGGAGGAAAAAGTGATGAGAAATGATTTTTTTTTTCCCTATGGTTGCAGAAAAAAAGGACAAAGTTATGAAATAGAGGACGTCTGGTCAGCGTGTGCTGCTCAGCTCCCGAGTGGCGATAGCTAGGGCTGGGCACATGGATAATGTGAATGCAGAAGCAAAACCGGCTGCAGTTTTGCCTACAAACCAAGGGCCTCCTCCTTCTAAAACTCAGCCTGGATGGTTTCAGTCCTCTTTTTCCATATCACATTTTAAAAAAGGCAAGGGCAGTGCAGGCACTATTTTTTACAAGGAGTGATAAATGGGAGCAGCAGCAGGAGCTTGTTCTCTGTGTGGGCCAGCCATGCTACTCAACCATAACCTGTGCCTTCAACTGCCTGAGGAAGGAGAGTTCCTCCTGACTTTCTGGGGGAGTTTGCACTGGCAGTGTGCTACCACGGTTTGGGTTGTCACCGGGAGCATAACATTTGTATGGAAAAGACCAAGCAGCCTCTAGTGTCTTTCCTGAGGCTTCTGAAAGAGATTATCTTGATGAACTATTGTCATAAGAGAGAGATGAGAAAAAGCAAAGAAGTGGTGGATCAGGAGCTGGAGGCTGGATATGAGGAATAGGAAAGCAAGAGGGATGGCAGGGATATTGGGGACACAGGGATCTGTCCTGAAGCAGGACCATCACCCTGGCACGAGGACTTGCTGCTGAGCAAGCAGAAAGTGACCCCCCAGTGTCATCCTCCTGCTGCCTGGGGACGTGCACTCCCAAGTCCAGCACTGGCAATTTAGCAGCCTGAGGCTGCGAATTTAATAAACGAACCGCAAGCATCGATCCAAGCTGTCTGTGTGTGAGTGATGCTGGTCAAAGCGTCCTTCCCAAGTGCTCCCAGGCTGCAGCTCGGGAGCTGATCCAGCTCAAGGCATGGAGAAACAACATGGATCCAACACTGATCTTGGACTTAAAGCATTCAGCCCTAGGTCTGTCTTCATCTATCGGAGTTAAGTTAGATCAAATAATTTTGGTATAGCTTCAAGCACCGCCAAACAAAATAAACTAAAAGAGTGATCAGAAGTGCAATCCATTTAGGAGAGCTCTGGTGAAAGAGGCTTCATCTGTTGGATTACTTGTTACAAATAGCTGCAGTATAGATGATACCAAATTATATTAATAGCTCTAACGTTTTGTAAGTGTTAGTATGAAAACTGCCCAGCCTCGATAATGAAAACATGCGCAAGCGGGCTCTGTAAAACAATCAAAAATCAATCCGATGTGTCAAGCTGAACATGTCAATGAGACAGTTTGCAGTCAGAGGGTTTTCTCATGAAGTGCTGTCAACAGTCAGCGCTACACTTGTCTGATCTGTCCAGCTCCGCTAAATGGAAAGATTTCTCTTTTTTTTCTTTTTACCCAATAGAAGAGAAAGGAAAAACAGGAAAATGTAAGCCACGGTAATTCATCTCAAGTATCCTGAAGGACAATTAGTAACAAAGGCTAGCAGTGGTAAGCCCGCTCTTTGGTGCGGTTTGGAGATCCGGGGCTGTAATTATTGAGCCATCCTGCTGAATAGCACAATCAGGGCTTGACGGCTGCGTGGCAGAGCGCCGGTGCGGCTGCTCGAGCTCTTGTGTAAATGAAACGTCAGGCTGGGGAAAAGGGGGCCATTGTGTTTACCCGCACTTTGATTAGCTTTTAGTGAACAATGAATTTCCAATCGATGCAGGACATTTTAATGGTGTTATCGGGATCTTTCTTAATAGGAGGTTCGGGGGATAGAAAGGGAGGGATGCAGGCAGCGCGCTGGTGAATGGGTTGATGTACTGGCAAGGGGGATTGGTGCACTGGTGTGCAGGATTTTCAGTTTTCCCTTGCAGGTCCCAGGTAACCAGACATCTCTAGTTTTTTCATTCGTTCATTTTTTCTTTCACAGAAGAAATATTTATCAAATTATTCTTCAAAACCCCTCTGGAGCACCACTCCTCCCTTCACTTTTCCCAGCACTACTCCTCATATTGAGAAATCATCCCTTCCTAGACAGCCCTAAATGTTTAAGCTCAAGCCAAGGATGCCCTGAGAGAGTTTCAAGGGTGTGTGGCCAGAGACGAGGGACTGCCCCTGATGTTTGTCACTCTTCAGTGGTATTGGATGATCCCATTTTCTCAGGAAATGCAAATATTCTAGACCCAGGCTGTGCTGCTAAGGGGTGAAGGGACAGGTGGCTCTGCTGCTTTGTTTCCAGAGCAAACCCACATTGCCAGCATGCATACTGACACAGCTTTTGCCTGTGCACAGATCATAATGCACAACACTTCAGGAAAGGAGGAATATCAGAGCAAATAGATATAGGTAGAATATGCAATACTTTCTGCTTATTTCTGTTCCTACCGCAGCCCAGCAAACACAGAAGCTCTGGCTGTGCTAAGCCTTGGGAAGATGAGTGACAACAGGAATAGCAAAATGTTTTGGGAATGTTTGTCGCCTTTGCTCACCCAGGCCTCCTTCAGACACGTTTGCAGGCCGCTTGTTCCAAGTTAATCCCCCATAGTGAGGTTGTGTACATCTACCCCAACCCCTCTGAAGCTGTATCTGCTACATGAGATGCCCAAATTCTGCTGTTCAGCTCTAACGAAGACTTTGTGCCACGTTTCCTCCTCAGGCTCTGCGCGGTGACTAGGCCCAGCCAGGCCGCGCGGGCAGCACCGTGCTTCCACCCATCCCCACAGCCCCTCCTTGGTGGAAGGCAAACTGCAGATGTCATTGATTAGTAACTATCAGCTAATTACAGGGTAATCTCATGATTATTTTTTGCTTTGCAAACTGAATAGTTGTCACAAGATTGAATAATTGTGTGGGGCAATTTTACGTGCAGTCCCATATTGCTGCTGAGTAAAATCAGATAACCCAAAGGCCACGCAGCTGTATGCAGCAGGTAGGATTGTTTCCTTCCTCGCTCTGTACGAGCCTGGAGCACAAATGCTTGCTGCTCCTGCTCACAGAACGGGGAGCAGGAGCTGGAATAACTTGTCCCTGCAAAGCTTATTAAAATTTTGGTGTTGGCAGGAGAGTCAATCAAATCCCCGGAATGCAACCCAAATATTTTCACAGATGGATTGAACATTGTATCAGTAAGCAACTTGAAGAAATGATTTTCTCTCTTGGCAGTTTGATTTGAAAGGCACTCTAGCTCCTGAATATCTCTTTCCTACAGAAGACGATTAAACATTTTGAGCCATTTTCCATGTCGCTGATTCAGATTAATCAACTATTGAAGAGGTGGGGTTAAAGCTGAGCCTGTTCTCTTTGGACTCACAGTGTTGTAGGATGAGAGCTCCCATGCAGGAGGCCTATATTTCCCAAGCTTCATGGAAATGCCAGTGCTTCTCCTGTCAGGGAATCCCAAAGCTTCCTGCAAAAAGCACCTGAGCTACAGCAAATAGCATTCACTGGGATAAAAAAAAGCCCCCTTTGAGGATTTAGAAAATAACATTTTATAAAGAACTAATGTGGTTCTGAATTAAATTAAGCCTGTATTAATTTTCAGAAAAGTTTGGCAACAGAAGACATTTTTATATGAGCCAAGAGCTAGCAGAACGTACATGGGAATATTTTTAGTTTTCATCCAGAAAAAAATTAATACAAGAAGTAAATGCCATAAGCACGTTCACAAATGTGCAGGGGGATGGTGCTGCTCCTCAGCCGATGCAAGCAAGCCTCCATCCCTTGTTGCAGGGAGATGTTTGCCAAAGCTGAGGCCTCAGCTCAGCCCCAGGAAATGCTGATGGTGCAGAGTGGCCAATGGGCACCAACTCAGGAGGAAGGAGCCTCAGCAGGGAGCCTTTGTCTCTTTGCATTTCTTCCCAAGATAATGAAGAAAAACAAAAGTAGATAGATCTGTAAGGCTGTCAGAGGGCTTGGGTGCAAGGAAAACAATTGAAGCTTCACTCTTGTTTTGTAATATCCTCAGAAGCTGACATCTGAGGCTCAGCCCACAGCCCCAGATGAACTAAAAAAATATTTCTGTGAGGGAAAAATCTCCCAGAATGACTTACTTTGGTTTTACACGGGAGCTATGCATACTCGCAGCCTGATTTAAAGCTAAAAACAAGGAAAAAATCAGATTATTTGTTAGCAGGAACAGTTATGCTCCTAGAAGCTAATCTATTGTTAATGTTGAACCTGAAGTTAATTTCGACTAAAACTGGAAGCTCACACACACTCACGGATCTGAATTTGGCAGAGCAGAGACACTTTCCATCATTTTCAAAATGCCCCCACTCCCCCCCACATCATGTGTGCACCAGTGAAGCTTCCCTCACCTGCCAGGGGTGGATTTTGTAACTGGAAAAATGAAAGTATCATGCAAACTCTTTCTTAAATATCTCTGGATTTGAAAATCTCCATGGTTAAGCTAAGAATTGTGTTAGAAGAAGAAAGGCTGAGAGCTGTAAGTGAGGAGGGGGGGAGAGGAAAAAATCAGGGTCACCTGGTTACAGTCAGACAAAAGCCACATTTCAAAAAATGTACCCTGTAATTTAGTCAAAATGGAAAGGACGGGAAAAAGGTCAATATTGTTTTAAATGAGACTAACAGCTTCCTTTATGTAATGGGTGAACTCTGGTGTGTTTCCGGATGATTGGCAATTTAGCTGCTCGGGGAAAAAAAAAGGTTAAACTTATCAGCACACAAAAGTGCCAGCAATTTATTTCTGTCACTTTCTTCTAAATTAACCTAGTTTAAGGCATTCTGAACCTCATCAGCAAGCCCACGTGCAGACAGGACTCAGGGTGGCCCTTGGGGCTGCAGGATGGGGGGGCTGTGATGGGCAGCCCCAGGGGGATGTGGCTGCACAAAGGAGCTCAGGTGGACGAGAAGCCCAGTGAGCAGAGGGCTGGTGTTACAGAGGACAATAAATACTTGTCACTTTCCCAAAGAACAAGGTTTGGACAGCCCCAGTACCTGGAGATCTGATTCTCTGTGTCCATCTGTGGGTCAGGGAGGGATGGGTGGGTACAAGTTCATGTGGCTTTGCTGCAGCAAAATGTGTGGGGCCTGGGTCCTGCTCTGAACAACGTTCAGCTTTCAAAGCCTGAGGTCTATGCAAGGAATGCGGGCAAGCAGAGAAAAGCATGTCTCCATCCCTGCCCCATCACACCCCTTTGCTCAGCTTGTTGGGAAACCTTTTCACATGTGTGCTGAGCTGGGTCTCTGAGATGTAGTCCTGGGGACAGCCCAGAGAAAACACCCTCCTGCTGCATCTGTCTGCTCCACTGTCTGTCTGTCTGTCTGTCTGGGGTGTTTATAGCTTTAGGGACAAACATAAGGTTGGGGTCTCATCAGAGGTGACACTGTTAAAAAGAGGGGTGGCACACAGCTTAATGCATGCTGAAACAGGAAGGTTTCTCTAACTTTTCTTATCTTTCATAGAGTAGATATTAATAAATCCCTTCTGATTTCCCATGAGATTGGCTTGGCCCTAAGCTGCATCCTTCCCCAGTGGATGCCCAGGTGGAAGGATGAGGAGGGACCAGGGAGGAGGTGGAGGGAGGTGGCCAGCGGCAGGAGCCAGGAAGGGCTCCTGGCTGAATGGAAATGGGCTGGAAAGATGGAGAAATGGCATGGATGGGGCCAAGGAGGGCTCTGAGCAGGATATATGCACAGATGCATCTCCAAGAGCCACTTCAAGGCACAAGGGGGAAGGAAAAGGCAGAGCAGAAAAGTTACAATTTTTTCCATCAGTTTGTGTGAGAGACATGGGCTTATAGGAGAGACACGGGCTTAACGGAGACCTTTAGCATTAACATTTTCAAACAACAGTTGGTCTTTCCTTTCCATGCTAATTACAGCCTTGCTGAAAGAACAGGGCAGGGCCTCCTGTCACCCCATGTGCACAGGGGCTGGGCAAGGCTCTCTCATGCAGCACTCTGCAATTTTGACAAAAAATAGCATAATTAATTTAAATGTAATAGCTACAATTTTCAAGAGGGCCAACAGGCAAGACTGGAGGATTAAGGCTCCTGCACCATTTGGGGCCAAAAGTTTCCACAGTCTGGATGCTGAGCAATGCAGTCAGTGTCTGCCTTCATGGCAAGGTGCTCTCAGCTCTGAAAATTTGGCATTTTTACCTGGCGACATGAAGTGCTTTGATCTAAATCACCCCGTCTCTCTGCTGATAATGGTTTTCACTGAAGCAGTGCTTTTCCCTTTAAAATACACCTCGCGGATAAAGCAGCATCTTTCAATATCTGGATATTTTAGTGTCAATTTTAAGTACAAGGATGCTTGACTGGCTGCTCTGTGTCATAACAAAGCTCTTAACGATTGTTCCAGCTGCATCCACAGGTGAGTCTGGCAGCGAGCTAATCAGCAAAAGATGCTTGACACAGCGATATTTTGATCTGTGGGATTTCCATGGACATGTATAGGCTCTTTTTTTTTCCTTCTCTGACCATTGAAAGCATCACTATCAAAGGACCTCCTTCAAACCCAGATTGCTCCACAACTAAATACCAGCTGATATCAAAGTGCCGACCCCAAATTAAGAGGAAAGACCCCTGTAAAATGCTAAGGAGTGTGATTTCAATTCAGACCCTTACAATAGTTCCAGTGTTTCTGCCTGAACCATAATGCTTGTTTCTATGAATGCCTGTTCTGACCTGTTACAGATACCTGTGTCTCTGCCATTACAACACTTGTGTGAGTTCTCCGTTAGATGATGGAGAAAAACAAACTGAAACTGAGCTATTCGCAAGGAGAAGCCTTTAAAATTTATCTTTTAGATGTAATTAATACAGCTTAATTATCTTTTCATAAAAGTGGCAGTAATAGGAATAATAAAATATGCCGTGAGCAGCACTGGGAGGAATGGACTACAGATTCCAGCATTTTAAGGTAGGTGCAGGTGCCTGCCATAAGTAGTCCCACGATCCTGGCTTAGTATTGCTCCCAGGCTGAATTTTTCCTGCTCCTCTTCCCCCTGTGAAGCAGTCAGGTGGCAGTTTGTGTTAGCAAAACATCAGCTTACAGAGGCCTCTAATAGCGGCCCTCGCTGATCTCAGAAATGCTAAGAGGGCCAATTTTGCAGTCTAGGGTATTTGAATCAGCAGCTTTTCATATGGTGGCAGAGGCATAAATAGCCATTGTATCTGCTGGAATTATTTTGATCAACTTATGTGCTCGCCAAGTGGTGTCACTACCACTGCTCTCCCCATCACAACGCTGGAGCAGCAAAGATTCGAGGAACTTGACAGGATAATTAAGTATGAAAGCAGACTGGATTTAGCAGGACCCCAGTGAGTCAACAGTCCTGATTGTTTCATCATCTCGGCTTTGTGCTGTTCATATCTTATCAGATTAGATAACAATCTGCTATAGCTATGAGTTGAATTACCATGTTGAACTGCACAGTTAGACCACATGAAAAACATCAATACACATTTAAATAATCCCATTTTCAAACTCAGATAAGAAATGGCCAACCTCTACAAATCAAAGGCATATCCTCAGGCTAAAAAAAAGAGTGGTCTGATTACCTATTCAGTTATATCAAAGTGCAACAATCAAATGCTATGGCTAATATCACGCAGCGGCTCTTGCAGCAGAGCAGTAACACGACTGCCTCACGACAGCAAATTTCAGACCTAAAGGTCACAGGTGGAGATTTTCAAAGGGGAGGAAAGGATTTAGCTGCATTATTCCTGCAAAAATGGGTGCTGCCCGTGTCTCAGAGCCTCTAATCCATGAGTTCTGAGGTCAGCTCGCAGCAGTCCCCTCTGCTCTAACCCTGCATTCCCCTCCCTGGACACTGGCTCTCTGTGACCAGGCATGGGACCTCCTAGTTCTCCTGCCACAATGTCTCAGGCTCTCCCATGAGGCTTGTTTTACAGGCTTTCTTGCTCAGAGTTTAACCTCTCAGTGCTCATGGAAATTGGGAACAGGTTGCACTGAGACACCGTGGCTGTTTCCGAAGCAAGAAACACAGAGACTTGGATAAAACCTTGGGGTCTGGATAAAGCTCCATGGCCTTGGGACAAGGCAGAACCTCATGGACTGCAGCTGTACATGGAGAACCTGCATCCCATCCTTAACTGGTGACCAGGTTGGTGGGACCACAAAAGCTCTGCCAACAGAGCTCACAGCATGTTCCTTGAGTTGGTGTGGGTCCAGACATCCTTCGTTGGGATATATGGAAGCCCCCACCTTTAGTGGCATGGTTTAGTGGGCATGGTGGGGATGGGTTGACAGTTGGACTTGGTGATCTTAGAGGTCTTCACTTCTACACTTCAGGGCTGTTCCTCGCTTTCTGCATGGTGCCATGTTGCAGAATTTGGCCAGCCTGCCACTGCTCAGGAGTGTCTCCAGCCCAGTGTTTCTGGGGGAACCACAGAGTCCTGCCCCAAGCCCTCCCTTTGGCCTTGTCTTCCTCCTCGCCTATAGCAATACCAGAGCTGACCGGAGCTTCTGCTTGCACTAAGGCAAATTTCCCCAAGTCGCCATGTCCGTATTAAAGGGCTCTCATTAAAAAAGTTGTACTCTTTCTTCTTTCCTTTTTCTCTCTCTCAAAAAAATTAAAGCTCGCAGCTCAATCACTTTGATCTCATGAACTCTTATTCCTGCTCTCAGTAACGCCGCAGCACGTGTAATGCCTCTGCTTAGCGGGGGCTGGAGGACTGGACGGGCTGTGCTATTCCATCAGACTCACACGGCTGTGATGTATTAATGGAAATGAAATTATTTCTGATTTGTCCTGGGCTGAGAAGAGAATTAAGCCTGGAGAATTTAAGCTGGAGATGAATGTGCAGCCCTTCTAATTACAGCCACAGTTCCCACCACCCCACCAGACCCTGATACCGCATGAAAGCCGGGCGAAATCCTGCACTAAGAACCCTATTGTTGAGAATTACTATTGAACCAAATAAAAATTAAATGGAAATCAATTTTCTTTAAATATGACAGCCATTTCCTTCCCTTCCTCCTCCTTTACCTGCAGCAAAGCAAATCTGCAAATTTCCAGGGGAGACGGAAGCTGCCTTGGCACCCTGGTGTCGAAGTGGCTGTTGTGGCACTGAATTCAGGTCTGCTGGGCACCTGCCTTGAGAGAGAGCTTGCTGGAGACTAATAGGAAAGGAAAGTGTCAGCGCAAATGCCTTTGGTGTGCTGATGCTGGAAGAAGATGTGTGAATAAACCATAACCTGATCCGTTAAACTATTGTCTGTTCATGGCTTATCTACCTTCAGGACATGGTTCATCTGACCAGGAATGGTCAGGGAACAATTTCCCCGAAGGGGCACAGCGTAAGCTCTGAGAATAATTGATTTGTTGAGTAGTGGCCGAATTGCAGGGATGTCTGCATGTGTGCTCTTTGGGCCAAACAGAACGTGTCGTTCAATCCAGAATGAAACATTGGATGCCTGAGCCTTCACCTAAAATAAAACTTAGGCACAGCTGAAAAGGAAATATCATTTTGAAATTCTGGAGTTGTGTCGTTTAGGAATTTCTGTAAAATATCCTACTTCAGTGATTTCACTTTTGCCTGCTAAAACAAATTATGAATTCAATCCATACTCATGGAATAGTTTTGATTAACTTCCAACCACATTTTTAGCGACTAATCTCCCCTTCCAGTGCATTCTCTGGGATTTTCAGTCTGAGTGGTGACTGGAGAAATACCCAAGTCCTGAAGTCTTGACTCTGGGAGGTTGTGTTTGGAACTGATCGACTTCTAAGGGACAGGAGAGGTGGAATTCAGCTCCTGACCCCATTTACACCCTGTGGTGCTGCCTGGGTGTTCCCTGAAGCTCTGCCTGGCTGTGCAAGCAAAACCTCAGCCTTCATTGTCTCTTTTATGGCTGTGGGCATCCTACACAAACATTTTCTCATACAGTTTTCCCAGTACCCTTAACACGATGTCTGTGCCAGGGCAGGCACCAGCCAGCTCCTCGCTGCTTTTCCCCAAGGTTCCAGCAGTGCCCTCGTTCCCAGTGGGAGGTGATGCAGGAGAGTGCTGCTCTGAATCCTGCAGGCTGAATTTTGGGAAATCCATTGAATTTTGGGAAAGCCACTTGCAAGTGACAGGCTTTGTGCAGCCTGATGCTCCTCAGGGCTGTCAGACCTCGTTATGCTCTCCAGGACTCACACGTACTGCGGCTGGAGAGCAGCTCCAAAACAAGGGGCAGGATACCAAGGAGGTAATTATGGATGGGAATCGGAGGTATTTTTTTTTCTTTTAAAAATGTATTGATATATACATTGATGAGCTGAACTGACAAGCTGTGCTTGAGAAAGGAGTAATTGCATCTTTAATAATATTAAAGCTGACACCTGCCTTGGCCGATAACACGCAGTCCTGATACTACTTAGCTAACAATTAGGACACATGAAAAGGATGAAGGCAAAAACAGTATTAAATTGAATCTGCATTTTAAAGAACATAGAAATAAAAAAGCAAGACTGTTAATTGTCTAA
Organism: Penelope pileata; assembly: GCA_013396635.1. Classification (NCBI taxonomy): domain Eukaryota; kingdom Metazoa; phylum Chordata; class Aves; order Galliformes; family Cracidae; genus Penelope; species Penelope pileata. The sequence continues at coordinate 147,199 of WBMW01005576.1, forward strand.
CAGTTTGTTAACTCAATCAGGCACGCAATTTAAAAATAGCTTTGCTTTTCCACTGAAAGAGGAATTAATTACAATTTCTTCCTGAATTCCATATAGGAGAAAAAGTATTTAGGACAGTCACAGCGCTCTCGGAAAGGCTGTTTATTAATAAAAGCAGAAAACCCCCATGCTAATTGGCGTCATAAACACAATTAGAAGAGAAGCTGTCCTCCATTTGAAGAAGAACAGAGAGCTACATAGCTGAAGGATATTATTGCAAAATGATCAACTGTTCAAAGGTACCGGTGGAAAAGAAGGGCTTTTCTTTAACGGTAAAATGCCGTGTTATCGTGTTTAAATGGCATAACTTTGCAAAAGACGCCGTAACATTTCAACCTTTGAAAATGTCAGTATTAAAAAATACATATCACAAATAGCTTCTTTACACAACGCCTTTTTTTCCCTTTCCTCTTTCCTATTTTTTTTCCCCCCCCCTGAAAGGCTTATGTGCTTATGTAGGACTTGCAACTTCAAAGGGAAAAGGCGAGGAAACAGTAAAGACGGTTCAAGGTGATCTTGAGCCTTGTGAAACACAAATAGGCTGAGAAGCAAATGTGGCTTTGCAGGTTTCTCTCCCTGTGTGTGTGCCTGGCTGTGACCTAAACACAGCCCACGTCCACCCCGCGAGCGGCTCGCACCATCCCCACGCTGAGCTCCGCACCGGGACGTCCCCGCTCTGCAGCTCCTTCCAATGGGATTGCTCAGGGTTCTGTGGTGCAAACCCACGCATGAATTTGTTTAATTCATGGGAGGGCACCACGGTCATCACCTCCATGCTGTTCGAACCCTTTTTTAATTTTATTTTTAGTTTTTTTCACCTTTGCATTCACACTTTGGTTTCTTCATGGCGATAAAACTGCGACTCAACGCAACAAGAGAAAGTGATTTTTTCTCAGTTCGCTGCCTGAAGACAGTGAAACATTCTGTGCTCACCTGTTCCTAGCACCAACAGTAGCAAAAATGAAGGAGGGCAAAAAAAGAGACGGTAAAAACCCCTCACATGAGCACGCAAAGCTCCATGGGATGGTGGAGCAACCTTTGCTGCCAAGAACAGGTGAATGTGCAGAAGGTAAAGAAGGACACAAACGTAAAGCAGAGATGGAACTCACCCAGCTTTGGTTTCTAGGGGTTGCTGTGTGCTCCTGGAGGAAAGCAGGGATGGGGCTGCAACCTTGGTTCTGCGCTGGATGAAGAAGCTGGATGGGGAGCTCTCTCCAGTCCCACACATTCGCTGCATTCAGCTCTCACTTCAAGAGAACAACAGCAGGGACAAAGCTCAGAACCTGAAAGCAGCATTCTGATACAGCTGTGTCTGGAATATTTTCAAATAATCCATCCATATATGCATGGAAGTGTGTGTGCATACACACCTACACATACAAACGTATATAGTACATAGTACATAGCACATAGTATATTTGTATGTTCATACTTGCACATGCAAACATATGTTGTATATTGTAATATATACGATAAATACTGTATACACACACTCATACATCCATGTACATGTACAAACACAACACCCTCATTTACTACAACATTCAAATTCACATGCCAGCATCACACTCCACATCTGAGAGCACAAATTACTATGACTTGGCACGATCCTTGTTTTTTTGCATCACTCCATTGCATCGCGATGAAATAATGACATCGAATACACACAATATGAGCATATGTATTTATCTGTACATGCTATACCTATACATATAAATGGATTATTTGCAAAGTATTTCTCAAAATAGAGTGACAGTTCATCACATCTAGGGTGCAGTATTTGGATAAAATGACACAGTTGAGCCCCTGGGGTCTTTTTTAATAAATATATTTTTGGCTTCTGCCTTCTGGAAATCTGCACCAGGCTTTGAAACTCCTGCAAAATTGATTTGCTTTTTTATTGCTGCTTAGCCCACACTACAGGCTGGACATATTTTCTTCTTTTAATTGAATCTGCCTGTTACACTGCACAAGTGCCAGGACATCAATTTAATATCTAGATTTTTGCAAGCTTTCAAACACACACAAAAAAAACTTATTTAATATGGTTGGGTGTTTCTATTTTGCTCCTTGGAGTTGTGATTTGTATATTAGCATTACAGCAGCTGTCCAAGTTGCGTGATATTCCTTGGGAGAGAAAGATAGGACACACCAGAGGAATATATTTTTTGCTGCTTTCCTGCTCTAGCTTATCTCCTTACCAAAGGCAGAACGCAGTGGGTCTCAGGATCTGGGTAAAAGCACTTCAGCTGAGATCACAGCATCAGAGAATCAGAGAATATTCCGAGTTGGAAGAGACCCATAAGGACTGCTGAGTCCAACTCCTGGCTCCACGCAGGACCATCCAAAAATCAGAGCATATGACTGAAAGCATCATCCATACACTTCTTGAATTCCATATGATCATAGAATATCCCAAGGTGGAAGATGTGCCAGTGGGTAGGAACCGAGAGGAGATGAACATCCTCGCCCCAAGAGGCTACACGGGGTCCCGCCCGTGGCTGCTGCATTGACCATCCCAGTGCCTTGCTTGGAAAAAATAACACCCAAATTGCAAAATAACATCATAATAGCTGCTATTCCTAATTCTGGAGTGCTCCTGGATCCAATCCTTGGTTTTATGGATGGAATTCTTATGTTGAGGGTTTGTCCATCGCCCATTGGGCAGGAGCAGGATGGGCGCCCAGCTCGGGTTTGGCAGCCAGGTTTGGGACAAGCTGTCCCTGTTAAGAAGCTTTGCTTAAAATATTTTGGCTGCCTTCATGCAAACCTGTTGATAAGTGTATTGTGGCAGGGCAGAGAGGAACACACACCGTTCAGCTGTGTGACCGAGGCTGCTCAGTTGTACGTGGCTGCAGTCAGTCTGCATGCAGGAGTTCCACTTCGCAGTGCTTTGACACAAACCCATTTTTCCCTCTGGAGCAGATAGAATCTCAGCTTTGGCCAACTGGCTGCAACACAAGGCCTCCACAATCCCAGAGAGAGAGAAAAAAATCACAAATGTAACGGATTTAAGCAACAAACCCAACTGCCAGCAGCAGTCCAGCGGGGCGCTGCCATGCACCAGGGAGGGGACGGCCCCGGAACGAGCTCTATTCATTATTATTGATGAATATTCTCAGGAGAAACAGTGGATGTTGCTTAATGGCTTGATCTAATATGCCATCAGAGAAGGGGAAAAATAGAGTGAGAGATATCCTCGAACTCAGAGCTAAGGAATCTTCAGAGCCGAGCCGGTCCTTTAATCACCCATGCTGCGAGGGAGGAACACACAAAGAAGAAGATGGTTTCAGTGAAAGTCCTTTGAGATGGAGTCCTTTTAGGGAGGCACTCTACTTGTTAAAGCTGTAATGATGTCACCTGGAGGTTAGCTTTCTTATGAGGACTTGGAGTCACGGAAACATTTAACACACACTTGTGCATCTCATTTGCCATGCAATTGGCATAACACCGTGTGCCAGCTGGGGAGGTGCAGGAAGAAGCCCATGCATTTGTGCAAGGAATTGTTAGGCTCGTAGAGGCAGTCAGAAAAAAGATGAGAAAAAGAAAAGGTCAGAAGAAGATCTGGCTCTGGTACGGAACAGATATTGCAGTCAGAGCTCACGGATGATCAGAGAAGCTGTGGGGAAAGCAACACCCTTGGACAATGGTTTTTTCCCTACGAGCAAAGAGCAAAGCTCTGCTGCAGTTGAAGATGTTGGTGTTGCACCCCACAGGCAGCCACGCTTTGGGGGAAGGCTCCTGCATGTCCCTTCTGCCCTCCTCCTGCATCACCTAGGAGAAGACAAGAAGAGGGCAGCAGGCAGAGGGTTTGGGGAAGGATCCCCCAGGCCCTGGGAGCTGCCTCTTTCTTTTGGCAACTAAAGCGTCACCCCCAGGTATGGCTGTGTGGATGCTTTGCAAGACCAAAGATTTGGTTTTTTTTTTCGCTCTGTGGACAACAGGCAGAGCAAAGGCAGCTGACACAGCCCGTCGGGGGCTGCAGGGCTGGGTGCAGAGGTACCCAGTGCTCACCTGCTGCCCATGCCCACACCACTCAGGCTGCACATCCCACTGCAAGAGAAGCCCAGAGCTACCCACAGCCCCTGAGCCACCTTTCTCTGCAGCATTTCTGTAGGAATTCTCAATGCATCCCTGCTCTGCGCTGTCGCAAACTCTGAGGACCAGAAACTCCCATCACAGCTTCCCGCATCCCTTCACTCCGGATCCTGAATGGGAACCCTGAGAGCACCTTGGCTGCTCACAGCAGCCCTGGGGATGCTCTGCCACCTGTACGCAGCACTCCCCAGCCCCGCATACCCACGAAACCCATCCCCAGCTGCCCGTGAGCGCAGGGACCACCGCAGGCAGCTGGCAGGCGAGCGGAGCAGCCAGCAGAGCGGGCAGAGGAGAACCATTAGGAAAATCTCCCTGGCACGGAGCCTCGCGGGCGGTGGTGCCAGCACACGGGGCGGCTGCAGCAGGGGGGGCAGCGGGATGCTGGGTTGCAGCGTGGTCCCCACATCCTGCACTTGGCTGCCAGCTCTGTTTGTCCCCATGGAAGCTGGGGTACGGCGGTGCAGCAGCGTGGGCTGGGGGTTTGCTGCATTGAGGAATGGGCACATGAGGACAGCTGAGCTCAGCGCTTGCAGGTGGGTGCAGGAGAGGAGCTGCAGGGACGGAGAGGAGCAAGGAGCCCTCTCCCCACACCGAGAGAGTTAAGGATGCTGCATCAACTCTGGGTTCAGTGGGCAGCCAGCCCGCAGCCCCTCAATGCCCCAGGCTGCACCATGCTCTGCACAGCCCTCTTCTCTCCCCCCCGGGGGTTAAATTCTGTTAAATGCAGCACATTCCCAAAGAAGCAGATTTTCATTTCAATAAACTCTGCAAGGAATAGATCAGCGCTAAGGAGGGGAGCAGCCACAGGAAGTGAGTTTAACCGCTCGTCTGCAGAATATTAATGGGGGAGAATGTTATTAGAATAATTTTTCACCGTTTATTAGAATAATTTTTCATCATGAATAATAAATTAATAGAATAATTTAGTATCGTTAGCCCTCTGTTTGAAAGGGTCTTTTATTTAAAAGTAGCTTGAAAAGTGGTGTTTGGGGAGGTGGGATGGGGAGCACCGGGGCAGGATGCTCACCTTCATCCCCCCTTGGTGCGGGCATCCTCCTCCTCACCAGGGAGCACATCGCTGCCCATGGGATGGGGATGGCAGCCCAGGGATGCTCAGACCCTGAGTCCCTGTGTCCCTCCATCCTGGGAAGGGGCCACTGCCCTCCTAGGTACCCACCTGGGCCTTTAACCCTTTGCTTCCCTACCTCACTGTGTGACAAAGATGCTCATCATGGTAGTTCTGTGCAAGCCGAGGGGTCTCCCACTCTCTTGTTTTTTTATTTGCATCTGTGTGGAAGATAATCATTCCTCAGAAGGCTATTCACACCACAAAAGCACAATGACATTATTCTCTCCCTCTCTCTTTCTACTGTTTTACTCTACAACTGACAATTAATGTTAGAAAGAACATGAAATGGAGGAGAAATTACAGCAATTTATCAACCGAAATTATAGGTGTAGACACATGTCAGCAGTGGAAACAGTTTCTATCAAAATTAAAGTATTTAGAGATTTTCCTCAAATTTCAAATTATGCAAATCCCATTTTTTGCGATAGGCCGGTACTGTCGCTTTAATTGCAGGATTAGCAGCGAGCTGCAAAGCGCTCGGCAGCCGGGACGCAGCGCTTGGGAGCGCAGCTCCTTCCCCGGCACGTCTGATTAATGCCACAAAGTTCCCAGCTCTTTAACAAATTAAAGACGTTTCGTGGAACAGACAGTGGTTTTCTTGGCTTCAATCTGTCACCAAGGACCCCGCTGTTTGCAGAGGTGACTCGACAGCTGGATGAACAGACAGGTTTGAGTCCAAACACGATTCAAATGCATATTTATACAGAAAACATATTTACACAACAACGCTGCCCGAGCAGCTGGAGTTCCGCGAGCCCCTCGGCGGTGAGGACACCAACCAAAGGCAGCACAGGAATGTGGATCCCAGCTTCTCCCTCTGGGTGGATGCTGAGAGCTGCCCCATGACCCTGGGTAGTGTGGGCACTCCCATGGGGTCAGAGCTTTTCCTGCAGGGATAACCAGGCTGGAAGCCCAGTGCCAGCACGTTGGGGTTGGACTCTGTAATCCCCGGTGGGTCCCTTCCAGGCCCGATGGTTCTAAGTCTGATGCAATGTGCTCCCAAAAAGCTCCTGGGGTGGCCGCTCTGCAGTGAGGGAAGGAAAGGAAATGTCATTTCCTCAGCTTGCCCCATGGAAGGAGAGCGAGAGGTGTTTATGTCCTGCTACAATCGGGTCATGGGACGGCAACGCGCTTTGCTCTCAAACACAAACCACACTGACATGGGCTGGGTTCTCCATGCACGTGGCTCATCCAGGGTGGATGTTGGGGATGAGCTAACACTTGCTCTTTATGCAGAGTTCTGTCTGCGATGAACCAAACAGACTAAAAATGGATAATGTCAGCACGAGGCACATCAGCGGTTCTGTTCCATCCCTGTTTCTTCCACCACCAGCAGCACTGCAGTGGCTCTGGTGCCTGCTCCATGGCCCCAGCCCTGGCTGCATGTCACCCCCATGTGCTCCCCACCTGTCCTGGGGGTGCATTTTGCATGGGCACCACAGGACATCTATTCCTGGGGGGTTCAGGAGGACCCTGGATGCCCCCATCCCTGGGGCTGAACACCCCCAGGGCCAGGCTGGATGGCTATGGCAGGGACTTGGAACTGGATGAGCTTTAAGGTCCTTCCCAGCCTAAGCAGTCCTCCGATCCCCCTTCCCCAGCAGTGTCCCAGTCCATGATCTGTGCAGCACTGACGGCACAGCGACATCCACTCTCCAACCCCAGGCTCTCTCTCCCCAGTGGGCTCCTTGGACTATTTGTCACTGTGGCCACACCACGACTCAGCCAGCTGCCTGGGATCGGGCTGCATATGCCAGGCAGCGTACGGCTCCTGCCAGCCCCTGCATCCAGCTCCAATCACCATGATCTGCTCCATCTGCTGACACCCCGGCAGAACGGCAGCGGGGAGCTGCGCTGCCGGAGGCTCTCGTGCAGCAGCCGAATGGTGAGCAGCTGGTGCTCCATGGAAGGGCACGCTGCAAGGAGAGAGGGGCTGCTGGCACGGCTCCCATCCATGCACTGCGGGGAGAGGATGAGATAAAGGGGCAGCGAAGTGCCCCCGATCCTAAAGAAGTATGGGGTGGAGAGGTGTTGGTCAAGTGGTTCCGAGCAAAGAAAAAGCTCAGCTGGGAAATGAGTTATCTGCAGGCACCGTGCAGGTGTGGTTGGATTTAAGGGGTTTAAAGGATGTNAGGAAAGGAAAGGAAAGGAAAGGAAAGGAAAGGAAAGGAAAGGAAAGGAAAGGAAAGGAAAGGAAAGGAAAGGAAAGGAAAGGAAAGGAAAGGAAAGGAAAGGAAAGGAAAGGAAAGGAAAGGAAAGGAAAGGAAAGGAAAGGAAAGGAAAGGAAAGGAAAGGAAAGGAAAGGAAAGGAAAGGAAAGGAAAGGAAAGGAAAGGAAAGGAAAGGAAAGGAAAGGAAAGGAAAGGAAAGGAAAGGAAAGGAAAGGAAAGGAAAGGAAAGGAAAGGAAAGGAAAGGAAAGGAAAGGAAAGGAAAGGAAAGGAAAGGAAAGGAAAGGAAAGGAAAGGAAAGGAAAGGAAAGGAAAGGAAAGGAAAGGAAAGGAAAGGAAAGGAAAGGAAAGGAAAGGAAAGGAAAGGAAAGGAAAGGAAAAGAGAAAGAAAAGAACAATCAATGGGAGAAGGGGGAAAACCAGAATTGATTCAAGCATTTTTTTTTTCCAAAATAATTCAGCGATTCTCATTCAGCTGGTGCTTTTCTTAAAGACCAAAGAGCCTATATGATAAGCATATTTTACAAATTAGGTAGCGATTTATCCCGCTTTTGTTTTAATGATTGAAATGAATGATGTCGTGCCGCTTGCTGCTGCTGCTGCATTCAGCGCCTGCTGTTCTTGGGAGCTGAAGACACCGAGAAATTTGCATACTTAATGCCGGGAACTGGCACAGACTAAATAGCTCCTTTTCTTTCCTCTGTGTTTGTAGATTTACTGTAGTGCTGGGTTTAATCAAAGGCTTTTTAAAGCTGTCCGTGTGCCGTTTCACAATGCTGAACTTGCATGTGACAAAGGCAGCTATTTATTACTTATCAGCTTTATGGCAAGTACCACGGGCTACTCTCATTAAAGGTATAGGGGCTGCATACCCCTGCAGAAAAAGGCACTGGCCGGTTAACATTTCTAATCCCTAATCGAGGCATGGCACGGATTAATTTTTTTGTTTCGTTTCAGGTTAAACACTCAGCAGTAAGGTTAGTGCTAGGGAGGGAGGTGAGCCCAGAAGGTGCCTTTGGATAGGATGTGAGGTTCCAGGAAAACATGGGGGAGGGACTTGGTTTAGCGGGCAATGTTGGTGCTAGTGGGACAGTTGGATGTGATGGTCTTAGAGGTCTTTTCCAACCTTAATGACTCTATGATTCTTTGATTCTATCTCATGGGCTTCATTCCTTGGGGTGCTCCGCATCTTCACCTTCCCTGAAACTGAAATGCCTGTGACATCCTCATCTTCAGGAAATGTTTCCAAAATAGAATGGATAATTAGGGCCGAAATGTTCCATGGAGATAAAGCTTTATCAACCAGCTTTTTAGGGAGGTTCCTATTTCTTTCTGATGCATGCATGACAGAATGGAAAAGAGAGAAGGATCACACTCCATGGCTTGATTTGGAATCCAGTGCATCACCAAACAGGAGACGTAGAGTGAAAATCAGTTCTTGGGAAGGACCTCACATCCTTCGTGAGAGAGAGTCCACTGCCCCAGGGATCAGGTTATGGCACTGGAGACTGCCATCCATTACAGGGATCCAACAGTGCCCAGTCCAATAAACCTTCCCACATTAGCTGTGTTTCGAATTGAAAACTAGAATTTTGATACAATCTTGAGCCTTCAAAAACTGGCCAAAAATCCTTTCATTTTTGTTCCACCGCTGACAAAAACAAACACTGAACTTTGGAGGATGCTCACGGAATGGAAATGCCACATTATGGACAGCTCTGCATTCAAATCAGTGCCCACAAAACCCTGCAAGCATAGCAGCTCTGACTGCAGGGAAAGCAGGATTGCCCTTAATTTACTATCAGCAAATTTAGGGCTCCCTTTGAAGTCAGCAATAAATTTCCACGGGCAAATTATTATTATTTCGAACAGCAAGAAAACACATTTCCCTCTCTAAATATTTTTCCAACTTAAATAGACAAAACACGGCGCAGGGGACAGCAAACAGAATTAATCTCTCACGTGGGCTGGTCCTGAAAGAGGCGAACTTTTTTAAAAAAATAAATAAACACATTGCCTCCTCCCCCTAACATCTGCTGGGAGCGAGGTGGCAGCTGGAACAATGCCGCGGAGCTGCGGCCCCGAACAATGGGAGCGGGGAGAGCAGCCCTCGCCGCAGCATTGCTCCCAGCCCTCCTGCACGGGGCTTTGGTTCGTGGGGATGAAGATCCCCATCGCACTGTGATTGGAAACAAATCTATTGATGACAAGAGGGTCCCGCTGGAGTGAGTGGGACTGCTTGCAAAGTGTGGTTGTTATTCTGCGTGCGTAGGGATGGTGGAACATGGTCCTCTGCAGTGCTGAATCAATCAGCGTGATGTTAGCACCTCGCGATGGGATCGTCGTGCAGTGATGCTGGGGGCTCAGGGACATGGGGATGGGGCAATGCTCGTTCCTACCAATTCCCATGGATCCTTCCTTAAATCTTCATCCCTGGGCCTTGCAGATTGGGTGCTCATGAACCTCAATAAGAGTTGAGCTGTCTTCTGAAATGACTGTTGAATAAAAGAAATACAAACTGGCTATGAAATGTTTGGAAGAAAGGAGAGTATTAAAATAACTGGATTTGCCAACCCCCCTACACCTATTAATAATGTTTTAGAGCACAATAATGGGATTAATTTTTAAATCCTGGCTTATTTTTCACCATCGGTGGGTTTTAGTTAGGTTCAGCGTTTTACTCAACTCTTGACGTGACACCAGCTTGCTCTGTTTTTATTCCTGACTCTTTATTTAGTGACATTTAAATTAAAAGAGGAGAGGACCGTGCAAGACCTTAAATTACATAACTCATCTTTCTCAAAGCAGCAGAATCCCACCTGCATCCCAGCGACCATCTCACGAGGAAGCCCACCAGCCTTAAAGCACAGCCAGAGGTCACCAAAGCCACGGAATTCCAGAACCAGCAGCAACTCATCCCAAATCCCAGAGACCTCCTGCTCTCTGCCAACACAACCCATAACACCAGCCACCCTCACCTCCTGTTTTATCACCATCTTCTCCTTTTAGCCCAAATATTTATTTATACTGCTTCTCATTGTAACATCAGCATCGCCACCACAGTGCCTTTATGCTGATACTTCACTTTCTCAGAGCATCTCTTTACCTTCATGCACATGGAGTATCATAGTTATTCCCTTACACGTGGTTTAGCCATTTTTTTTTTTAAATTTAATTTTTTAAGGATAAGCTGAGCCTTTCAAACAGACCAAGGAACACTGGGCCCATCTTGAGCTACCTGCAGAGACAGACTGCCCAGAGCTGGGTGCTCAACATTTTCTGAAAATTTTCTGTCCGACCGCGGGCTCCCAAGACAAAGACACCCAAACTGCCAAATGTTTCTTAAAACTTCTTTCCTGTCGCAAAGTTAAATTGCAAAGTTGCACTTTCTTTTCTAAACCATTTTCCTGGCACTGTAACTCTGTTCAGCTCGACAGCCTTCGAGGAGGCTGAAGGTTTCACCAGCTCTCACTGAGCCTGTTCAAAATGGCTGCAATGTTCATTTCAAGCTAGCAATGACAACACAAAAACTCCTATTTTCCCCACCCTGTAGGTAACAGCCCAGCACGGACCCTCTGGGGAAAACATATGCAACAGCACAATGCTGATCAAACCGACAAGAAAAAAAAATTAGCGAGACCGCGAGTGTACAAAGAGGGTTTTGCATTCGGCCCCCTGTGCTCCAAAGCAGGGAGCTGCGTGCTAATGGCCTTGCTGGGTCTCAGCGGGCGCCTGCAGCTGTTCCTGCAGCCAGTGCTGCCCTGAAGGGAGGCAGGGACACTCGTTTGGGGTTGGTGGTGGCTGCTGCAGCTCCACCAGCCTGATTTATGTGCTCATCTGCATGTGCTCAGCCCCAAATGTTGTGAGTTGGGTTTTTCCACGAGGCCGTGCTGTTAGCAGCCGTCAGCTCCATGTGTTTGCCCTGGGTGGATCCCGGGTGCTCAGGGCTTTGGGGCTCCGTCGGCACGCGGGGACAGCACTGATAATTCTCCGTATGCAGCAAGGATGGATGATATCAGAGCTGTTTTTTTTTTTTTTTTTGCTGGTGGAATGAGTGTTGTAACATTTCCCATCTCTTGCCATGAACAATGCGGTGGCACGTCACCATGGGCCAGACCTGGGGACATCTGGGCCCTCCTGTAGCTTCATAGCACTTCACTTACGACAATTGTGCTGAATCGCAAAAAATAATCAGCAAATATTCTGTGAGCATAGAATTGCTCAACTTAGAGACCAACTTCTGCCAGAAAATGGGATATTCTCTTCCCTCTAAGCTACCTTGCAAACCTCCGAATGTTTCTGCAGTGCCATGGCACCTCACAGACAGAAGGGTGACAGATCAAACCCTGTGTGATGGCAGTGGCAGCAGGGAGGTGTTTGGAGCTGCACAGAGGCAGGGCCCTCCCTGCTAAGGGGCTCTGCTTGGGGAGGAGGGCACCCAGCACCCACTGCAGCCGGGTGCAGGCAGGGGAGGAACTTGCCTCTGTAATCGATTTTATTCCATTTTATTACTCTCGGCTCTTCCAGAGTATTACAAACTCTCCGGGGACCTTTTAGGACATCTGCTGATGCTTCACTTACAAATCTCATCTCTCCTTGCTGGATGCTTGGCCGCTGCCCCATCCTCCTGCAGTGTGCAGCGCAAGGGGAAAATTTCCTATTCCAGGCTCAGGTTTTAAGGGTCTTTTTTTTTTTTTGGTTACATCTTAACCAGACTCTTCCTCTCCCATTATCCCTCTATGGCAATTGCAACAGGTAATCCCAGCAGTTCTCAATGCGTGCCAGCCCGCTGGGGCTGCTGATGGCTGCAGCATGGGCACATCTAAGCCAGGGGAAGGTTACTGGGATAGGAGATATTTTCAACCAACATTTTTCCTGACTTAAAATTAAAGGCTGGAAAGATTTATTACAGCGGCATATTCACGCTGCTATATTTAAGGTGATGTCAGGGCTCTCAGCATAATCCTTCTTACGCACCGAGGATTAAAACTCCGCCATAATAAAGTGCTCCGAGCTGAAACTTGTCCTCAAATGTTTCCTACTGGAAACATTAATTTTATTTTACTGAATTAGAAATAAAATCAAAAGTTTTGCAGCTTTGGGGACATGAGCAAGGAGGAGAGCTGCCCCTGGATTTGCCCATCTGATTGGTAGCAAAGAGACCCGCACGGAGATGGTGCTGCCAAGGTAGAGCCATACTTCTGCTTTTCTTATTTTGAGCATGGAACATCAGAATACAGACTGGAAAAACACCTTTGACTTTAAGCTGGTGACAAAAGAACAAAAGAAGGCAGATTTGGGTTTGCATCACTGCTGGAGAAGTGGGGAGCTGCCTGCGCACCAAGGGAGCGGAGTGAGCTGAGCTTTAGACAGTATTGCATCCTCCTGGAGTGCGTCTTCATCCTTGAATATGCTACAGCTAGTTAATAGGTTGTGCCTGGTTTCCATTTCAGAGTGAGTAAACAGGGGCCAGGGTGATGCCAGGGTGAGCTCAGCCCTACAGACCTCAACAGTTGGGATCCTGCACTCCTCCAAGGAATGGGAGGGCCCAACAAAAGCTGGTACACAGCTCACCACTGGGTCTGTACGTATTTATGTGTGCGTGTATATAGATATACATCTATATGTACACATATGTGAGTCATAGGGCTGCATTTATTTGGGGCTATTCACCAGCTTTGCAGAGGAGCTGTTAAACCCAGCTCTCCACCTGCCCTTCCTGGTGGCTGACACAGGTCCGGTGCTGGGATCCCAAGGAAGGGCAGGAGGCAGCGTGCTTTCCCAGCAAGCATTTCCTCTTCTAATTAATACCCCCATAGATTAGTTAGTGCCGATAACAACTGCTCATGGCAGGCTGTGAGAAGTGCTGGGCACTTAACGAGGGCTGTGGCTGCCGGCGCAAAATCCCTCTGCAGTGCAGAAATGCAGTGGAAGAGAAGCCAAAGGGATGCTGGCAGCACAGTGGGCACATCTGGGGGCTCTACAGAGTTCCGAGGAGGAGGAGGAAGGCCCACGGAGGTGGGCAGGTGGCCATGGAGCAATCCAGCACTGCCAGGACCTGTTCTTGCTGAGGTTATGGAGCTGGAATCTGGAACTCAGGGGAACCACGAAACATAAAGACAGTGTATGTGCAATCCCGGTGTACTACATAGACTGGAAATGTCAAATCACATCTACCTGAACAATCTCAACCTGATTCCTTTTGGGAACATACGTACTTCTATTTAAGTTATGCCATTTTTTCCCCCCCAAAGTTTCCATCTGCACAAAGTACAGAGCTGCATTGTAGAGCCTATTCAGTTTTTCATTTCCAGCAAACTACTCAAAAAATCTGCTCTGGGGGCAATGACTAATTTCCTTGCAGCCTTCTCTATGGCATTCATCAGCTCAGCATTAATTTTGGGGAAGGGTGACATTACTGCCATGTGACAGATGAAAGTGCTGAGTCACGAGGAGAACGTTCCCCCAAATGCACTCATTTGCTGTGCTCAGTTTCCAATGATGCAAAATTGGGCATTTTGCATCCCTGGGTGCTTTCTGTGTTACTCTCCCAGGGCGGCCAGGGGAGCTCAGCTGATACCCTGCTACTCCAATTAGAGCAGATTGAACCTATTAATTAATTATCCCAGAAATGTTAGGACCTCATGCAGGAACTCTGCAGTGAGGGCAGAAATGGGGACCAGAGTCCAGGTCTTCAGAGACAGCAGGCTGACAGACAGGGCTACTGCCATCCCTGCTTTGGTTGGGATTTTATGATCTGGCCTGAAATGTCATGAGGGCAAATTCTTTAAAAAAAAAAAAAAAAATCAATTAATGCTGATTAGAGATTGCTGAGGAGAAAGAAAACAACCAAGCAGCTTTTTCCCATGCTAAAAAATTAATAGCAATCTGCTCTGCTTCATTTCTGACTCTTACAGGGGGCTGAGGAAGAGTTTTATGCTGGGAATATGCCTTTTGCCTTTTGAAGTTGCTGTGAAAATCTGTTCAGATTTGGTCGTGCCGCACACTTTAGAGGAATTACTATTTGCACATGCCCAGTAGAGCCTTTTTTTTTGGATTTTTAGCAGCTCAGATCTCTGGAGAATCACCTGAGCAGCGTGGAGCTGTGCCAGGAGCAGCGGCTGAGCGCTCCAGCCCCAACGTCAGCACGCTGCACAACGGGGCAGGAGGGAGAATTCAGCCCTGAGGATGAACGCGTGAATGGCACAGAACAGCCCTCATTATACTTTCAAAACCCACAGATACAATCTGTATATACTGAAGCAGACTCTTTACAATGGGCTTTACAAGGCAAGCAAAATTAATGGGAGGTGGAGCTGCCAGCCTGCCTGTAACACAGCTCGAGAGCTGCTGCTCTCTGAATACGGTGCTGACTTGGAGGAGGTCACTGGGTGTGCTGCTGGGGCTGCCACTGCTCTGATTTTCCACCTGCAAGGCAGCAACTGCCCAGATGTTGGAGTGCTGGGAACCTCCTGCATTTTGGAACTGGAGCAGCACCTGCCCTCCTGCTGCCTTCATAGAATCACAGAATTGTTAAGGTTTAAAAAGCCCTCTCGGATCCCCAAGTTCAACCCCAGCCCAACCCACCATGCCCGCTGAGCCATGTCCCCAGGTGCCACATCCTCACGATTCTCGAACACCTCCAGAGATGGGGACTCCCCCACTCCCTGGGCAGCCCCAGTGCATCTCCACTTTTCGGGGAAGAAGTTTTTCCTAATACCAAACCAGCCCCTCGCCTGGCACAACGTGAGGCCATCACCTCTCATCCTATGAGAGGGGCTGCGGTCCCCTCCCCAGCCCCAAGACACCACGCTCGCTGTTCTGCAGCCAGAGATCCTCAGCTTCATTTATGAACCCACTCCACAGAGAGAAGCTTCTTGCCAAGAACCCAAGGGATTCTGTGCTTTAAACTATTATCCCCCATGACCATGAAGACAGAGGTGAGATTGAACCCAGCTGCAGCAGCCCGAGCAGCAGCACCGACCAGCAGTGGAGGCTGACCGTGGGGTTTGGATGCACCCTTCATCCCTGGGGTTTGCCACGTGCTGTCCCCTGAGCACTGTTAGGTGCACAGACACAGCCTGGGGATGCTGCCAGGTTGCACCGTGATGCAGGAAGGGAGGGCAGGGCAGGAGCAGAGAGGAGCAGGGCTATCAGAGCACGTCTCGCTGTTTGCATGTAGCAAGCTGCAGCTATATTTGGATATGCCGCTGCATTCACAACCTTCCCAATTGCCAGGCTTTCAAATACACACATTACCACCAGAAGTGCTCTTGCTTAAGTGCTCCCATCTCCAGGATTTCCCTTGAAGTATCTGACTGAAGTAATGTAAAGTGCATTTCAATTGGCAGTGAATGCAGGTTAAATGGTAACAGCACAACAGATCCCGTGTTTGTTCCCTGGGCTTTTTCTTTTACCAGTCTCTCTTTTTAAGAGAGTCAGTTACTTACTGTAACACTGCATTCAGGCACCTTCAGCCTATTAAGCCTCTTTCCTGACTCTCTATACAAGGGCTTGAGGATGCTGTGAGCTGTATCAGCACTGCTTTAGCACACAAAAAAGTGAGTAAATGCACCACTGAGTGCTCAGGCTGAGCAGCAAGCGGTGGGCAAACTCCCTTCAGAGCTCTGTGTGCTTGCACGCAGCCGTGCTGCAGCACCAAGCTGGCCGGAGGCTGAGCCCATCGCTTTGGATGCTTTGGGTTTGATCCCCCCCCTGCACCCATTGGTGCAGCACCAGTGATTTAACCTTTACACAGAGCCCTTTTCCAACCCGTTGGACTGGCTGCAGAGTGCACATGATGTCAGAGGGATAGCCAAGTGCAGTGAGCAATGAAATATCCCCACCTGCCCGTGCCAGACGCTCGCAGCCTTACACGGCTAAGCCAGGGCTGCAGCTCTGCAAAGGACCCAAGCAACACAGGGGAGGGGAACTGCCCCAGGTGGGAAGTGGCTGAGCACAGAGGGAATGACCCACTGCAAATCCTGGTTATCATTGCCTGAGATGTTTTTATGGTGGAGAAAGGACAGATGTGGGTTATGGATGTGGGGATGCACGCCCAGATGAAGACATGGATCAGTCGAAGAGGGACACAGGCTCAGGTTCACTCATTCATGTCTGTGTGTATGTCTGTGAAAGACTTCAGTGTGACTGCTGCAGTCAGCCTGCATGCTGCTGCACACGGACAAGCTTGAGAGGATTTTCTTTCTTCTTAAAGCTGTGAGCAATTTAGTTCAGATTCATCTCTTTGGAGTGGAAAAAGGGAGAGAAAGGAACCCTCTGGTAGGGACTGGCTGTGGTGAAGCCCGTACCTCTGAGCACCTGCTCGGTGTGGGTGCTGGCAGCACAGCTCCCCATGGCCCCTCTGCACCTCACCCCAATGGCACTGACCACACCACAATGCACATTGCCCCATAACGGCTCTGGTGGAGCCATCACAGGGAGTTACACCATGACAGACTGACATTTGGTGTTTGCATGATGCCTCTCTGCATTCCTACACAGCCCCCAGCACTGTGCTCACAGCACAAGGACAGCACGGGGAGCCACAGGGCCAAGGGGCCACGCATCGCCATGGCACCCATGACCGAGTCGCTGCGTGCGGTGGGTGGATGTTCATTGATGGAGCAAACCATTGTGAAACAGAGGAAATAAGTGACTGTCGTGGGCACTGATTTGATCTAATGGAGCCTCACGCTAATTTGTTAATGTTCTCCCCACTCTTTGAATGGCAAAACCAAACACAAATGGAAGCTGTTGTTCCAGCAGAACGCCACTGTCAGGTTCACCCTTTGCTGATGGCACATGGATTCACCTCACCTCTTCCCTGCTGGCCCAGGGCTGGGGAGCACAGCAGCCCTCCTTCGGTTTGAGCAGGGACTCAGCAACCTGAAAATTGTGAGAGGACACACTTATCTCTCTCTCCTGAACTGTCCTTTCCCTCTCTTATGTGGAAGTCGGCAGCTTCGGTTCACCCGCGTGGAAGTCGGCTGTCCATGTCCCGATGGCGGGGAAGAGCGGGCGCCCATCTGCCCGGTGCAGATGCCACTGTTTTGACTTTATCCAGGTGGTCACCCAGCAAACCCTGTTGTGCCTAATTATTTAAGAGGGTTGTGAAACACTAGGTGATTTTATATACCATATGTGCTAGAAAACATAAGCATGGAGATGCTGCGACTTAATGATGTGGCAACTTCGGCTCGGAATCTTCCATGCTTTATGGCTTAAATCTGACCTTTTGCTGTACTGCAGTGCACTTTGTAGCATTTAGCATGAAAGAAGAGCAAACAGAATTGGAGATGGGGAGGTTATCGGTGGCAGCTCCAGAGCCATCCTCCCAAATCTATTGAGATAAAGCACTTGACTCAATTTTAGAATATCCATCCTGGAAGGGAGAGGTGGGAGGAGAGGGGGAGAGAGTTGGTCCTGAAATGGGATCTCAGGATATGGAGCTCAGAGATGTCCTTCGTGGTGATAGAGCAAACCACAGATCTGCTTCTTCACCGAGCCTCCTGCTCTAATTATTACTTTATTTATTTTTGACGTGCCTAGTTTGTTGCTTTGACTTCCCAGACAATGGTAAGGTACAAGGAGGGAAGGATAATAAATTGCATTCCCTCCTTCTTGCCATCACAGGAAACCTTGGGGGACTGTTCAGCAAGCTCGAGCTCTTATCTGCCTTTGGGCGATCTCATTATCAAACCTTCATTTTGCTCCCCAGCAGGAGAGATGGCCTGCAATGTATGATAACCTCTACTTATGAAACTCACACTCCAGAAATCTCTGATAATAGGCCGGCTAAAATGGAAAACCAAAGCACAGGCAGAAGATTTTCAGCCCCCAATAAAGGCTGCACACACACATACACACACACGCAGGCACCACAGCACCCTTATGTTTATTTATATTTCTGCACATCAGCCTCACTCTGATGGCACCTCCCAGAAGCCAAACCACAGATGCAATATGAGTAACGTTTCCCAGCACATTTTGAATAATATTTTCAAGGAAGCCCATGGGATATGGGAGACTGTGTCCCATCTACGGAGAGGTCAGTGAAATCAGCGGGAACTACAACCTGTCTAACCTGCTCAGGTGTTTTTATAAATCCCATTAAACACTTATTTAAGAACTGTTGAAAATGTGAGCTGTTGGCTCACGAGGAGTTCCTAAGGCTACTGAGAAAAAGAAGAAAGGAGGAATGAAGAGAGTCAGGTTCCTAACACTTGGGTGCTTCGATTACATTTATTTGCAGTGATTTCCTGGCTCTCCTCGGAGCACCCTTCCCCACAATGGTTTCACTCTGTGCCCACACCGTGCCCCGGTGCCATTTGTGCTGCCACCTCCCAGCCCGTCCCCCAGCCCCAGAGCAGGCAAAGCCCTCGCGTGGTCGCTCACTCTGTGCAGTTATCCCAGAATCACAGAACTGTTTGAGTTGGAAGGGACCTCTAAAAGCCATCGGGTCCCACTCCCTGCAATGCACAGGGGCACCCACAGCCCCAGCAGGGTGCTCGGAGACCCCCAGCCTGACCTGGGTGTCTCCAGGGATGGGCACCACCACCTCTCTGGGCACTGTGCAGTGCTGCACCACCCTTAGCATAAAAACCATCTGCCTTATGCAGCTCCATCCCCTGCATCCCCATCACATTGCCACACCAGCACTGCTTTATCACAACGCACGGCAACCCACGTTGTGAACTTCATTCTTATCTCCTGCTGTACCACTGGGACACTCTCTGGATCAGAAAGAAAATAGTTTGGAGGTCACCGAAACAAGTGGAAGCACCAAAATTCCTCCCCTCTCTTTTTGTTTCCATTTTCCTATTAGTGGAAAGGGGTTCCCAGTGGTCATCTGCTCTCCCTCACCAGTGTGGGTGAGGCAGGAGCTCACGTATTTGCGCTCGTAACATCCCCCTAGGCATTGCATGCTGCTGAAAATATAATAACGCTTTTAATTACATTTTAATATATCGTGTGGATTATGTTTTTAAAAAAATAATCAGCCTGAAAAATCCCGGCTACTTGAGGAAATAAAAGCAGGAGAGGAAAATATTAAGATAGGGAAAGATTTTTCTTTTTAAGGGCTGAATAGGTTTTGTTTTTAAGTTCCCATTAAACAGAAACATTAAAAAATAATCATAAAAAATAATGGTATAAAACACCACGGGGAGGCACCTCGTTGCAGGAGTGCCATGGCTGGGCTGTGTCCTTCTTGCACAGTTTGCTGGGAGCACCAACACAAAGGTGGCCAGGAACCAGCTACCACACGCTCTCATGGCACCAGCAATAATTTTTTGGCGTTAGATGGACGATTTCCAGTTGTGGTGGCTATTAAGCCAGTGCTGTCAGAAGCACCACATCCCTTGTTAGGAGTGCACAGGATGGAGTCTGGCTTTCCTTTACCGGGGAGGGAATGGCACGCTGGCCAGAGCCCGCATGGAAGCAGCGATACCAGCGATAAAGCAAAGCCAACGAGCACGCAGAGCCCCTTCCTTCAGAAACAGGAGAGGGTTTTGGTGGAACTCAAAGCAATCCCTTTTCAGCAGAAGCACTGAAGCTCCTCAGCAGTGCTGTTTTGCAGACAACCAGAAGCCAAACCCCACCAAGAGCCCCATGAGCAGCAGATCCATCTCCCAGTGGCCTCCGCTGCAGTTCCACACGGGCTGGGGCCAGGCTCGTGCCAGGGGCAGGTGGTTATCACCGCGTTCCTGCAGGAACATCCCCGTCAAGATGGCTGTCAGTCCTCATTACAGCGTGGGGAACAAAGGGAACAAAGGGAACAAAAGGAAGGGTGGTTGTGCTAACCTTGGTCTGCGTGTGCTTCTCTACGTGCAAGGCAGAAGTGGAGGGGGAGAGCTTATTGCGGTTATTTGATGGGGGTATTCCAGTCTGGGTGAATGTCCCAACATTCACCTCTTTTCAAAAAAAAAAAAAAAATTAAAAACCATTCCTTGGGAAAATCCTTACCTACTTACTTGCTGTTCCACCAGCAGCTTTGTTGGGTTAAAACGGAAAATATTTGAAAGGAAAAATGTGGAAACATCTCCCCAAGTTCTAACGTAGAAAAAACAAATATTCGCTCCTAGGTTTTGTATTTTTGCTGTTGTTGTTTGATGGGTTTTTTTGTTTGTTTCTTATTTTTTTGCTGTCTGACATCCTTCCAGTAGGAAGCAGTTATATTACTGAATTTGTCTCAATGATCATTATCTTTCCATCTCTTCCATACGATTTTTGGGTGATCCTATGTGGGGCCAGGAGCTGGACTCAATGATCCACACGGATCCCTTCCAGCTTGGGATATTCTACGATTCTGTGATTCTATGATTTTATGTTGGAAAATATAACAAAAGAATTTGGATAAATAAAAATACTTGAAAATACGTGTACATGTGTTAATTTCTTCCCTCCCCAGACATCCTTGGCACTTCTGTTTCAATGCAGATGAGGCAAATTAAGAAATGGCCAATACCCCTCACACTGAGGATATCTAATCCGAGCCCCAGCCAGCTCAGAGTTCAGCTCTACGCCTCTGTATTTTTTTTTTTCATGCTTCCTAGGTGTTTTCACTAACTGAACAGACACTTTGATCTGCCAAACTGTTATTAAAGAAAAAAATTAGAAGGTTCACAGTGTTCACACTGACTGCAAAATTATCTCCCGAGCTGCAGAGAGAACAGTTTGCACTCATCTGTCTGAAGTCTGGCAGCAAATGGAAAATTATGGTGTAAGCAAAATTTCCCCTGGCAACTGTCTGCATATGAAACATCAAACTCTGGAAAGGACTGGAAGCCACGCAGGTCACAGCACTTGCATATGAAGGATGCTGGAGAGAACTTCTGCCTTGCCCTTGCTCTGCTAATAGTTCTCTGAGACTTTGCTGAGATCTGGCGGGGAGGAATTCACTTGTAGTCCAAATCCTGTTCCCAGTCTTCCATGCTGCCTTCTACAGCATCTCCCCCTACCTTGCACAGCCCCTCCCCATACAGCTCAGGTTGTAGCTGCTCTGTGGAAGCCCCCAGCTCTCAGGTTGCTGCACATTGCTGCAGTATTTCAGGTCCAACGTGCCAAAAATCAACATTTATATAGTATATATACTGTATGTATATACATACATACACTTTTTTCAAGTATGTATGTATATATTGTATATATATATAGACACATATGATATATATATTCTACTATATATATAGATACATATTTTTTTAATATCTCAGAGTGACAGTGGCATCATATGGGCCCAGAGATAACCTGGGTGAAGCTCAGCCCCACCAGGAGACTCTGGCTTCCAGCAGAAAGGCAGGAAGAGAATAACTGGAAATTGGTGAAAAGGAATTTCTGAAACAAAGAGCGTCTCCTACGAAAAATGAGATATTTCTGATTTGTCCCTCGCTCCCCTTAGCTCACCCTGCCCGCTCTAACAGGCACCTTCTTGTCAGTAGCCACAGTGACATCAATTGAGTGGGAGTGCAAAGCATCAGCATCGCTCGTGAGAGCAATTCAGTTAGGGGAGGCTGCTCTGCTGGTAATATTGGAATCAAAACATTCAAATGCAAAGACAGAGAGGCTAACAATTCAATTTACGCTGTGAATGCTGAACAGCACATTAAGCAAATCAGTTCAGATGGCTGTGAGTTGTTCTTATTTAAAGAAAATCAGAAACAAAATTTCAAATCCTGTACCACATCTGAATGCCAGAGCTGAAGCACGAAAACACGCGCTGCTGGTATTCTTGTTTTAAGGAGTTTAACGCAGCTGGTGGGTGTTCTGCTGCCCTCTGCTCCATAGGGAACAGTGTGGTCTTTCACAAAGTTTTTCAAACAAAAGCAATGTCAGGTGCACCAGGTGGTTACACCTCATGTAATGGGCCAGGAGAAAGACATTTTAGGGATGTAAACGTTAGCTTTTTCCCAGATGTTCTTCTGTCGTAAGACTACCCATGAAATAAAACACAACAAAGCTTCCAGTGGGAAAGTGCCATTTCCCTCCCAGCTTTTGACCCAGACTTCCCCAGGGATGACTGAGTTCCCAGCACTGCAAATAGCCATTCTGGAGGTATTTAGGGGAGCTCTAAGGATGTTGGTACCAAGCACAGCACCTACACCAATGCCAGCCATCCCAGGTGAGCACAAAGCCACGCGAGCAGCAAGGAGCACCACAGCACTCTTCCCATGAAGGACCAGAATTTGGGAAAAAGTCAAAAATTGCTCCTGGGCTCAGTCCTGAACACTTCAGGGCTCTCCAAAAATTGGGGTGCAGAACCTTGAGTGGAGCTCCAACGTGACCTCTCCCACATCTCCTTTCCCATTGCTCACGAAATTGGTGCCTACCCCATCACCATCTCAGTGCAGCTGTGCTGCTAGCCAGCTCTTTGTCTTAACAGCATGGGAAATATTCTACGGAAAAAGAACATCATAATGAGTCTTGTATTAGTCCTCATTCCTTTCATGTACGATCCTTGGAAAGCCAGTTTTCTCCAGCCAAAATATGCCCTTCTCAATTCTATGAAGTTGCTGGGACCTACTCTGACCCACCACGGACCTGAATTAATAGTGACTACTTTGACACATATTACTTAGTTTACCCAGGTAGGGTGTTACTTTCTTATCTAACTACATTAATTGATTCTACATCACTTAATAGCTCAATAGCTTATCAGGTTACTTCACTCTCTAGACAAGCTAAATGTCTGGAGGCAATTAGAGTGTCATTCTCCGTAATAACAAGTTTCTTTGAGAAGTTGCTGATGAGGTTCTTTATTACACAGATTATAAAACGAATCTTCACACTGTTATAAATACAGGTACAAATGGAAATTGCTTACCAGGAGGCCCACTTCCCTGGCAACAAGGCGGGTGTTAGGCTCATTTTAGGAAAAAATTCCCCCCCTTCTTTCCCCCTCCCCAGTGCTCTCCTGCCTTCCCTGTGGTCTGCGTCCAATTTTCTGCCACTCACAGCACTCTGTGTCACTCTGCCCCTGCGCTCAGGACTCAGTTCATTCTGAGGATGTTACCTTCAAAGCACCAGGGCTCAGCACCACAGCTTAATTCTGGCTGATGCTTCCATGGGTGAAAGCTGGAGAGCATCCCCATGTCCCCACACAATGGCACATGGGGCAGGAGATGCACACAAATTCCCAGCCCTTCCCCAACAGATCAGACCAACCTGTGTTTGCCTCCCACCCATCCCTCCCCTGCATTTTCCAGCTTCAAGGCGTCTGCCTGGTTCATTTCTCGCCTGGGAACCCAAAAACCCATGAAGCATATGCCTTGGATGGGGAGAAACCTTGAGTTCCTCCACAGAAGGAAAAGTCTTAATCTCATCTGGGTTCCCCAAAAGTGCTCAAGGGATGGGGACTCTTCCAGCCACATGGAAGCTTTGCACTCAAGGAGAGCAGGAGCTCCAGGGATGGGGCAGAAAGGGCAGCGCAAGGTCCCACCGTGGGGGGATGCTCACCAACACCCACATCTCCACCTCCAGGCACTCCTGGGCTGGCAATGTGCGAGCTGAACACCTGGTAAATACACTGCGTGAGCTCTGCTTCCAAACCCCCAAATGCAACCCCCCACCTGCCCCGAACAGCAGAGACACTGCCCAGCATCACTAAGGGGTGCTGCCCTGGTCCTGTAGCTCCTGCATGGAGCAGGGCACGGTGCTGGGCACAGAGCAGCCCTGAGCTGCCCAGCCTTGCTTCTGTGCAGCCACAACAACCACAGCTCAGCCCTGTGCTTTGCTGTCTGTGTAATGCACTGTAATTTTCAGAGGACAAACAAACAAAACCCTCACGGTCCGCTTTAAGCCGCACGCCAGACCCACAGCTAGTTGATATTCACCAGCAAGAGACGTCTGCTACCTCGGAACAATTAGCCTAAAATATTTATCAGAAATAAGTGTTGTTTTTTTTTTTTTTTTGTGTCCAAGTTTTTGAAGTTATGAGGCCTCAGATGGGATTAATGGAAATTTTAATTAAGATATGGAAATAAGCTGCTTTCTCCCTGTCTCTCAGAGACTGCGGGGAGTTACATTATCCCCAGCAGCATGTCTCAGCCTGATGGGGCACTGCTTGCAGGATGCCTTTGTTTTTAAGCTCACCTCGGACACGATGCTAAGCTGGGAGTTCAGGGTGGACCCCAGGTCCCCAGCTGTAAATCCACTGTGCCCCAGTGGCACAGCACCCAGCCCTATCTCAGCAGAGGGAAGGGCTGTCCTGAAGGGAGGAATGGGATTTAAGCACAAATGAAGCTTTGTTTATTTCGAGTTTGATCTGCAGTTCCCCTAATCTGCTCCAGCAATCATGGTGCAAACACGCAGCACCAGCGCAGCGTGCATCCTGCACCTGGAGCACCATCATCACCACGGGGCAACACTCCTGTCATGGACATGCACCTCCCTGCACTGCAGCGTTGTGAATGGCATGAAATACCAACTGTGAGCAAAGCCTCGCTTGCAAATTGGCCATGGGAGCCCAAAAATGAGCTCACCATCCTCTGCTGGCATCTGCTGCCAAAGTCCCTTAAAAGCCATTCGGTGCCATTATGCACCCCAGGTCCTCCTGCCCTGGAAGATGGGTCCCTCTCCCCCCACAGTACCAAATATGAAACACTGGGTCACACAGCCTTGGGGATGGTTTCTGGAGGAAAAGGATTTTGATTCGAGCCTTGGGCTCTTGTTCTTAAAGATTCCATGGGAAACAAGGAACCCGAGCACTCTGCAGGGATGGATTTTTGCACAGAAACAGAGATTGGGACTTACATAGGGAGAGTGGCTCAAAACACTGAGAAAATGTGTACAGAAGCTGCCTGGAAGCTGCTCTTCTACATTCTCTTCCTCCTTTCTGCCTTTAGTTTGTATAGATAAATCTCAGTTTTTCCAGCCTAAAGATGAGTGAAAATAAAACAGATAGGCACTTATGTTTCAGAGAGAATTGTTTTTGGATGCATGGCCTCAGAAAATGATGGCCTGGCTTGCAGATGCACTGAACATCTGGGCTTCTCGCTGAGCTCAACAAGAGCAGAAGTTTCAAGAAATGGGCATTTTAATTCTGATTTCCAAAGGCAGTGAAAAGTACCCGATAAAAGCATTCAAAATTATTCATACTATTTTGTACTCTGTGGGACAACACTTCAATTCCTACAGATAGGGAAAAAAGTTGTTTTATTTATGGGAAAGAGATCTCATTCCCGAACCTGCTAACCCAGTGGAAGTCCTTTTGAATGCACCGTGAGGAACTTATTTCATGTGAGGATCAGAAAACAACTTGCAAGCGTTAATTAAGTACTGAGACCTATGCATGAGCTATCTGAGCTTTCCTACTCCGAGCCCATCTACCTGACAAGGGGGGACTAAAAGGCATGAAATGGCTCATCCAGGGGCACAGCCAAGGCTGTGGCAATGCTAATTCTGACATTCAGTCATTCTGTTCCTGTCTTCAGAACCAGACTCTGTCCTCTAGCACTGGGAAAAAAAAAGGAAAAAGCAAAAGGAATAGATGTATTAAGGATGCCCAGATGTTCTTGACATAGAAGGCATAGGTCAAACCTGAGATCCTATTTCAAAATCCAGAGAAAATTACCTTTGCAATGACTTGTGGCGTGACCTTCAGCTCCTAATGGCCTGGGAGCAGTCCACTGCTGAACGCTCGCATCATGCATTTTACATTCAGGATCTCTAAATCATCTCTTATCATTTACTTACTTCTCTCCAATAATGAACACTATTTTTCTGCTATCTCTCTCTTTTTATGTGGGCTGCATCCTGCTACACACTTTTCAAAGGCAGATGAAAAATCTCCAAGCACAAAGCTGACATTTAATGCAAGGCTTGGGCATGGCCGCTGCCTGTGTGTGCTGTGCAGAGCGGGCAGACAGACTGCAGGAGGCTGGGAGGCGTTAAGCAGAGATGATTTCAAGGGGATCTCAATGAAATTAAACTTTTTTCCAAGTAAAGCCCGGCAGGGGATAACAAAAATTAAGGCTGGATTTACTAAAAATGAAGCTCTCCAGTGATTAAAAATGGTTGGCTGCAAAATCCCAAACTGCATTCGATTGTGAAGCAGCACCAAGGCACGAGAGCACGGCTATTACCGACCACAGTGCTAATTACAAACATGCCATACCACACCCATTGGTACAATAAGGATGGGATGGTTCAATGATAATTCATTGGTGCTTATGCACAGATATAGTGTGTTTTCTTTTCTCGCCAATTGGTTCTTCCAAATTGGGAAACCGATAATCATTACCTAAGCTCCTGACTTCCCCTGACTTAATTGCAATCTAAGTCTGCCTCTAATCTGTGCAGATCACGGCTGCACGATTTGGAGTTTGATGTGAACCCCTCACGAACACACGCGAGGCTGCAGGCTCTGCACGAGCACGTCTGTGTGCTCGGTGGTTTGAACATAGCTTCTTTTTAAAAGAAAAAATAAAAAGAAGAAAATAGCTAGCAGAAAAAGGTCTCTTCCCCCGTTAGCACACACATCTGCCTCCCTGCCAGTGCTGCAGCTTTCTGAAGGACCAGGTTTTTTCTACGACTCTGTGTCTCATGATATAAACAAAACGAAGCCTTTGAGGAAGAAAACCACAATTTGCTGTGAGTGGGGAAGACTGGAGCTGTTCTGTGCCTGATCCGAGTGCCCTGAGCTAAGGGGAAGATCCCTTTGTGCTCAGAGCCTGCTATTTGCAGAGCTGCCCAAGGGATCCGGATGCCTAACTCCTATCAGAATACCGAACTGAGGTTTTTCTCAGCCATCCTCACTACATTTGTGCCTGGGGAGATTGCCCACCCATGCAGAAAGGCTCCATTTCCCCCTATGGGCCCTCCTGTCTCAGCGGGGCTGTGGGCAGTCAGCCCGGACCCATGGCTGCAGGTTGGTGCCCCACGCACCGCTCGTGCACAGCCTGAGCTGAGCCCTCTGCAGACAGCTCCCTGCAGCCCTGCTTTTATCTGCAGTGTATTCGAGGCCATAGTGAGCTCAGCATTATGCCCACCCCAAGCGCTGCTTTGTCCCAGCTCCCTCCATCCCTGCAGGTCCATCCCAACGAGCCCAAATGGGGACCGCGAGACGAGCGATGGAAGGGCCCCAGGAGCCAGGGAGGCTGAATGCAGAGGAGCACGTCCCTCGGAGCTGCCCTGAGAGCTGCTTTCAGGCCCACGCTGGCTCCATTAGCTGGGCCCGAGGTGCCACTTTGCATTTCATGCTACAGCGAGGCTTGGCTCTGACCGGCAGCGATGGGCACAGCGCAGGGACATCTCTGCATGTTAACAAACAACGCTGCCCAGCGCCATGGGGAAGAGCCAATGGTGTGTTGGTATGCATGGACACCTATTGACTGTGGAGCTGCACAGGCCTTCAGGGACCCGAATCCAAGCCAATGTTGGGGTGTGGGATGAACCCACCTGGGAAGCGTTTGGGATGGTCTGCCTGCCAGTGCCTTCAGGGTGGAAACCTGTCAGTATCTGGAGGGGGATATAGGAAAGAAGGGGCAGCCTCTTTAGCATGGGCTGTTGTGATGATAGAGCAAGGGGAAATAGCTTCAAACTAAAAGAGGGGAGATTTAGGTTGGGTATAAGAACAAAGTTCTTTACGCTGAGGGCGGTGCAGCACTGCACAGTGCCCAGAGGGGTGATGGTGCCCATCCCTGGAGATGCTCAGGTCAGGCTGGGGGGCTCTGAGCACCCTGCTGGGGCTGTGGGTGTCCCTGAGCCCTGCAGGGAGTGGGACCTGATGGCCTTTAGAGGTCCCTTCCATCTCAAACAATTCCGTGATTCTATGATACTCCGAACAGAAAAATTTAACTGAGAAATGGTATCTGACACCCCCAGCCCAGCCCCCAGGCATTTTAGTTCTCTCTAGATAGGGAATTTATTGCTGAAATATGGTTGTAGGTGCAGGGAAAACCTGGAGGATTTGACACAACTTCTTGAACCTCTGCTTATGAAGACTGATGTCTGTCCTGAGTTGGTGAATGCTATCCTTATCCCTGAAGGTCTGCGTGTGTGAAAAATATCTGCAAAATGATGATGATACCTGGAATATTGCTTTTTTTTGTTTGTTCTCTAGTTTTCACCTGATTGCCACACCATGGTCACAGCCACGCACTGCCGAGGGAACCTGCCCCTGTTCTGCTGAATCACTTCCCAGCAACCACCCCAGCAGTGCCTTTCCAAGGAGAATTGGGCTATTTCTCAGCCTGTTTGCTGCTCCTGAGCACTGTACCTGGGAAGAGCCCCAGACTGAGGTTACTGATTGCAATTGAGGGACCTGATTGCAACGTTCCTGCCCTTTGGCTCCATATGGAAAGAAGATGAACCTCATGCATGGCTTTGAGTCAGATGCTGCAAGGCACCACCAAAGGTGCAAAATGCCCCTTCCCATCCTCGTGCCACAGAGAGAAGCCCAAAGAAATGTGCATGCTACATTTAACTCCTGTTCCTTTCCAAAAATAAATAAAAAATAAAGTATTCAGCTCATACAGGCAATGAATATAGGCCACAGAATCCAACACGCAGCAGCAAAAGTACTCCATTATTAAGTCTGTAATTGCCAAGAATTAATTTGCTAATTGCATGCAACTAATCTGCGTCCTTTTTGTTTTATATCAATTAACAGAGTAATTAAAAAAAGCAATCTTCTTGATAGTTCCTTACTGGCAGACTTAGCCCAGCAGAGCTAATGAAAGAGGGCCACCCTTTAACTAACCTCATTAGTATCTCTTCTTTTGTTAAACATCCCACAAAAAATAGTTCATTTTGCTGCGTGAAGTCCTTGATGTTTGCTGCTAACGAGCGGCCGCGCGGCGCGGAGCTGCTGCTTGGCTGGGGCTGGAGCTGCTGCTTGGCTGGGATGGAGCTGCTGCTCCTTTGGGGCAGCTCTGTGCAGCACAGGGATGCTCGCTGCCTGCCCAGATCTTGGGACACGGGGATGGAAGCTGCTATCTGGCCTGTGCGCTTTCAGGATGAAGTTCATTTTATGCGAAAAAAAAAATAAAAAAATGTGCAAACTGGAAGAGACTGCAAGAAAAGAGCAGCTGAAAGCGGCAGTTCCCAGGGTGCAGGATGGATTCCTATAGCTCAGAATTGTTGCTCGCTGCCTGTGCTTCTGGAGCTCTCCCAGCAGCTCCGTGCTTTGGAAGTGCCCACGCGCAGGGAGAAGAGCTCACTGCACACCCTTCTGGCACGCTCCACTCAGCCCTTCAGTTGCCACCAATGGACATGGCAGCAACAAGGCACGTTAAAGGTGTGCTTAGGGCAGCAGTGATCAGGGAAACAGAAAATCACTGACGAGGAGGATGGGAAAGGGACATTGCAGGCTACGACCATGTCACAGGGGCTCTCCTGTACCACGCACCCACTGTGCACCACGTACCATGAATCACCCCATATGCACCATGCACTGCACACCACGCACCACGGCAATGTGTTAAAACCACTCTATTGCTTCGACTTCATTTGGACCCAGACTCTCACCCAGACACTACTTGCAGCTCAGACTGAGCTGACTGCTCCCAGTGCCTTGGCAGTAGCCAGCACTCTTGCTGCTGTTTAAAGGCCCCAGGATTTCCTTTCCCTCTCCTGCAGGGATCTCAGGGCCTGGTGGCGCCGTCTGCTTTGGCTACGCCCTGTGCAGAACAAATGGGAAGGGAAGTGAGGTGTCACATCACAGGGGGAAAGGAGAGAGAAATAAAGAAGACAGGAAAAAAGGAAGAAAGAAGCCAGATTTGTGCTTCAGCCATTTTCTTCCATAATCAGCTTATGTTGTAGAGTTAAATGAAGCTATGGGGAGCTCGTGTGGGCAGGGGGGGCTCGTAGGCTGAGAGCCTGTAAAGCAGGAGCCAGTGTGCAAGGCACGTGCAAGGTGTGTGCAAGGCCCACGTGCAGCAGAGTGAGGCTGGGGCTGGTGGGGCCCCTCCTGCTGGGCTGGGTGCGAAGGAGCAGCTGAGACGAATGGCGATCCCTCCCACTCCCCGGCCCATTTGTTTCTTATGAATGCATAATGAATGCTAATGAATGCCTCACTTGGGGCATAAGGTTGAGGCATACAGAGGCCAAACCTTGCCATGGAGGAGAAAGATCTCTGTGGTGTAAGGTATGGAGAGCTGGAAGGAGCCCAGTGGTGCAGGGTTGGGGTCGGCGGGATGTGTCCTGCTCCAGCCCCACACCTTGCTCTGGCCCCACATCCTGCCCAGTGCAAGGTGTGGGACTTGGGGAGATGGCCGAGGGTGCCCCATCCCTGGAGGTGCCCAAGGCCGGGCTGGATGGGGCCCTGGGCAGCCTGAGCTGGGGGGACACTCAGCACACAGCAGGGGAAGCTGTAAGGTCCCTTCCAACCCAACCATTCCATGGTTCTCTAACCTTTAAAGCCCTTTCCAACACAACCATTCAATGGTTCTATGATCTTTAAGGTCTCCAGGTCAACCATTCCATGATCTTTAAGGCCTCTTCCAACCCAACCATGCTGTGACTCTATAAATAGCACAGATCCTTTTCCTGGGCTCCATCCAGCTGCCCCTGCCTATTTTGGCTCTGGGCACAGCCCTCACTACCCGCTCTCAGCCCCAAGCCAGTGATCGTTGGGCTCCAGCATCCCTCCACGTGCTGCTTCTATATCCATGAGCCATCGACACGTGCACCCTGCAGCCTGTCCCCAGGGGCTACAGAGCAGCAGCAAAATGCTTGGGGACCCTCAAAGCTATCCAAAAATATCTGAATAAACTTTCAGCCACACCAAAAATTCTTTTGGTATCAATGTCATGGGGCTCTGGGGAAGTGCAGATGTGGAAGGGAGCCCATGGGTGGGTGCTCCTGCAGGGCTGCCATGCCTGGGGTGATGCTTCCCTTTGTCTTTGCTATTTTCCAGTGAACTCTGTTCTCCTGTCCTCTAACCCCAATCAGGAGCTGAGAAAGGTCAAAACTGCACAGAAAAGCACCGTTTGCTGTAGTTTGAGACTGCTCATTTCTCAGTGCGTTTCCAAGAACAAAGCAGCGCAGGTACCTCGCCGAGTACGCAGTGCAAACTGGCAGAGAGCAAGCTGGAAGCATTTCAAAGTCCTTCTCAAAATTCCAACCTGAAAGGCAGCCAAATCCCAGCAGCAGAGTGGAGGTGTGAGGCTCTGCATCTCTGGGGTGGGCGGAAGCATCAGCACCTCCTGCCACGTCTGTGTCCCCACGGCTGCACGGGGCCGTGGCTGTGCTGCCCACTTGGATGGAGGAGCAGAGCAAGGAGGGACGGGCTATGGCATGGGGCTGGCTTCTCGTTAACCCTCTCTCTGTATTTCTGGACTGATTTCTGGCAATGGCTGAGCTTGCTGGGAGCTGTGCTTGTTGTACGCCCATGGGGACTCGAAGCCTTTGGGGACCCTTTGCACCTCGCACACTGCCAGCAGCAGTGCCCACCCTGAGATGCAGGAACCACGCAACCTTCGCATCCCCAGTCCTCAAAGTCTTTTTTCTGCAAGACCAAGAAATACACCACGCTCACCTGAAGTGACTGTTTGCAATAGAAGATTGCAAACAATACTAAGTTTCAGCTTTACCCACCCATCCCCCCAGCATTCCCCATCCCAGGGCTATCTGCTGCCTCCCCTTGCTGCCCACCTGCCCTCGCTCCTGCCTGCTTCCATCAGAGCATCGCTCTGGTTTGTCAGTCCCACCCTAGCTCTTGCTCATGGCAGCCTATTCTCTGCCCAAAATCCAAAGCCTCTGAGCTTCCAAGAGTGTGTCATTGCTACAGGGCCTGCAGTGAGCACCCAGGGGGGTGCTCGGCCCCAGCTCCCAGGGGTGGGCAGGGGGAGAGCCCCAGCCCCTGCCCCAGCTGCAATGTGCGACGCCTGATGCGTGGTAATGACATGAAAATGAACAGAATAAACTGACTGAGTGGCATTGCTATTAACCTCTGTTCCCTCAATAAATCACGGCAAAGAGCAGCAATTACACCCGTTCCAGACAAATCCTGGTTACACAGCGGATTCCCCCTGCTCGTGGTCCCCTGCCCTCTCTCTCACTCTCAGAACAGGGACACGCAGTGCCCATCGCGGTGCTGGAAGGATAGAGATAACTCAATGCCAGCTCACAGTGGCACTCAGCAGGCAGCATGTGGCTTCTTGGGACACCCCAAAAGGCAGAGGAGAGCCACAGGGTCCCTGGCCCCACAGCACTGCCCTGCAGTGGTCCTGCAGGAATTGGGAGGGCTGTAAGGACCCTTTCAACCCAACAGTTCCATGATTCTCCAATCTTTAAGGCCCCTTCCAAGCCAACCATTCCATGGTTCCATGATCTTTAAGGCCCCTTCCAACCCAACCATTCCATGGTTCCATGATCTATGAGACCCCTTCCATCCCTACAGTTCCATGGTTCTATGATCTTTAAGGCCCCTTCTATCCCAACAATTCCATGATTCTATGACCTTTGGATCTCAGTAATTACTGAATGAAAAGCCCCAGAAAGAAAAATGCCCCCCACTCCAAACACACCCCACGGACTGTGCTGCTGCTGCGTGTGACTGAGCTGATCCCTGAGGTCAGCGCTGCGCCGTCGGATCGATGCGCTCAGAATTCAGTCAGCACAAACAGCCCCGCCACAGAGTGCTGCCTTTGCATATTTAAAGCTACCTGGGAAGAGGACCTTTCACCAAAGGTATTCAATGAGACTCAGAAATCAATGCTGGTTTGGAGATGTTGGCAAAGTGTTGCAGCAGCCACTGCTAAAACACCCGAATTGATCATAAATCAGAGGCGAAAAGTACTTTTTGCATTTTAAAATGTGTGGATTTGTTTTCACAGAGCAGCTGTTGTGGATGCGAGAGCTGAAGAGGTTTCTTTAAAGCGAGATCCAGAATTACAATCACACCAACTTGGAGGGACTTCGCACACCTGCAGAACACTTGTGTTCTATTTGTTTATATTCTTTTTCTTTTGAAATCCATAGAGGTCTCTTTAGAGGCTTGTAAGAATTCACAGGAAGTTCCAAAGATGTCATATGCAGTGAAAAGAGTGGGATTAAAATATTCAAATATCTCGTGATTCTGTGATTGCATGACTCTGTGATTCTGAAATTCTGTGATTCTGAAATTCAAAAGCAGCCCAGGAGCACGGGCACCCCTAACTCTGAGCTGGGTGGCAAAGAGAGGACAAATTTATGTAAAAAACCTGAGTGAATGTCACGGCAATGGCTTCTTTCCTCTGATACCACTGCAGCGTGCCTGGTTCCCTTGCAGGGAGCTGCTCAGCTCCCCGGGAAGCGGCTGCTGCTCTCAGTGCTTCGCTATTGTCAGATCCACAACGAGACCCAACCTTTGTTTTAGGTCAGCTCGAATCTAATTGAGGGAGGAATCGTTGTTGTGTGGATGTCTCTGTGACTTATGGGCTCAGAGTTGATTTTCCTCCCCCAATCTTATTAAGGACTTATTATGGAGTGAGCACTGCTGCGGAGTGCAGGGGGGTGCAGCAAGGTGCCCTCACTGCTGGCAAGGGGGGGGAAGCAAGCGGGGCATAAATCATCCCACGGAGCCTAAAGCCCAGGAAAATCACCATGTTTTCCTTCCCTGTTTGGATCTAATCCCAACCCTGAAGCAGCGACCCTGGGGCACAGGGAGCAGAGAAGTGCCTCCGTCTGATGAACCCTATTGACCACATTTGAGCACTTTTGTTACCTTAAAATAATCATAGAACTGTTGGAGTTGGAAGGGATCCTTCCCTGCTTCCCCCTCTGCTCTTGGGGATGGAGGTGGGGTTCTGCCATGGGGAGCGGAGCTGGGCTGTGCCCTAGGCTGTGTTTTCCTTTCTTTGCTGCCACAGTGATTTGCACAGGAGGAGCGGTCTGCGCAGAAGTTGTAAAACCCCTCCGAGTCCCACATCACAATGCCCTTCCTCGGATGATAAACATAAGAATAAAACCCCTCCTCGCCGCCAATATGATGCTAATGCTTCTTAGCTCTGTCAAAAGTGAAAACAGCTCCTTGCTGTCAATTACAGGGGGGACAGCTGGAGTCTCTCCTCTCACTGTCAGGACGCAGACATATTGCATGTCATCGAGAAGGTAACAAATTCACCAGGACAGCATCACCATCTGTCACCAACAGAGACAAAGGGTCAGGCCCCAGCCCAGAGGGGAGCGTGCCCGGGGACACGTGGCCTCGCTTTGCTACCCAGCGTTGGGGTTTGGATGGAGGTTTTGGCCAAAGCACCCCATGGAAGGGTTGAAGCCATGGGGTGAAGCATGGTCCCCAACCCATGGGATTGTCACCGTCCCCACTCAGTGCCAGGCTTGAGTGGGCCGCACATAGGGCATCGTGCCCTGTGCATGGGGAGCCCACGGGGATCCTTGCAGGACTCAGTCCCAGGCTGGGGCTGTGTGTTGGGGACCAGATGGCCGATCCCACGTTACCGAGGTCTGAGCACAGCAGACCCGTGCCCAGCAAAACAGCGACAGCTCCTAGCTGTGTTCCGAGGCCATTTCCAGCATTAAAGCAGCTCACAAGAAACTTCAAAAAATGCTCTTCAAAACCCTCTCCTTTAATAATGCCATTTTTTAAAAACATGTTTTTGAAGATTCCGTTCAGCAGAATGGTGTAAATAGTGTAAATAATTTATGCTTTTTTTTTCCCTAGCATATATTGTTGTGCTATTTAAAAATAACCCACGTAACTCCATTCTTTCACTCAAGATGAAGCTCATTTCCAACTGATGATGTGCTAATTATTTTGGGAGCAAAGTTTATTTTTGACAGAAAAATTCACAGCAACGTGTTGTGGCTTTGGGAGAGCCCAAAAGAAAGGAGCTTCTGCAGAAATGGCCTAAGGTGACAGCACAGCGTGTCCCCATGGCTCCTGCACTCCCGTTGCAGTATGAATTTGGGGACCCTATGGCTATGGGCAGCAGCATGGGGTCTGGCTGGCACCTGGGGATGCCCTTTCGGCTTCCAGCTTTGTTGGTGCTTTCCCATTGGTATCAAAGCAAGATCCAGGACTCAAACCTATGTCCTGAAATATCTCGGGTGTTCCTGAGAAGTTGTCTCAGGAGTCATTCTGAAGGAGGGAATGGAAATATCTGGAGTGAAACAATGCAATTCAGACTCCAGCAGAATTTTGGATGCTATGTGGTTCCTGCAGGACTTCCCTGGAAATCCTGTGGCACAGCAATAACCCAAAATAAAAACAGCTAAAATTGGATCTCAACTCCAGAATGCAGCAATGCACACTCTGGCTGCTGCTCGTGAGCTGCTGCCTCTGCCACTTGCAGCCAGCACATGGCTCAGAGAGAAACACCTCACTGCAGACACAGAGCTATGTTGGTAACAAGGAGAAATGGCTCATCCTTGAGTCACGGTGTGCCACAATTCATTCCATGCTTTAGGCTGCAATAAAGAACAACTGACTGCCCTGGAACATGCAAAATAAATTCTAAAGAAGCTTCAGCCCAGGATCCCCTCCCACAGCCCTTCCTGCTGCCTGGGGACCCTCTCCTGACTCTTCTCCGAGGTCGAGTCAGGACCATGGGGATTTGGAGGTGATGGAATGTTGCCAGCAAGGGGTGGTAATAGGATTCCAACTGTGGCTGGCACCTGTCCCTGCATCCTGCCCACTGTGGGGATGCTCCTGGAGCTGCCAGACCCATGGGCTTGGGGCAGGGCGAAGCCATCTGAGCATGCTCTCAGCTCCTGGGGAGGATGGAGGTGCCCCATGCTTCACAATTTCCACAAAATAAAGGTCCCTGAACTCTGGCATCCTTCAGACATGGTTCTTTGGCAGCCTTTTAGATGGACAGCTCTCACAGATTTCATTTCACATTCTGGAACAGCCAACAGCCCCAAAATTCAGCAGTGGTTCCTCTGAGAACATCTGCTGAGCACATTCCTGCCCAGAGAACCGAATCTGGGCAGCTCACTGAGACTCAGGAGCCAGCCTCTAAATCTGAGTGGGATCCAGCCTCAAAAAATTTATCTGGGGAAACCAGCCCCAGTGGTGCTGCTCAAGGGGTGTCCAGCACCACAGAAAAGCCCCGTTCCACCCGCACGGTGCCAGTCCAATGGCATTTGGCAACGGAGCCCAGGTCACACACTTGGGATGCAGACAGGGTTTTAAGCTCTATTGTTTGCAAAGGTTTCTGCAAACAGGAGGAAATCCTGCCCCGGCTGCCTGAATTTAGAAGTAAAGATGATTTTTTCTGTTCCTTACTGTTGAAATTTAAAGAAAAAAGCCTAAATAGTCTAGATGCACAGTCCACCCTAAGAAACAACAACCCAAAAAAACAATAAAAAGCAAAAAAGCAAAAAACCAGAGGAGAGCTAAATTCCTGCTGTACTCAGACAAGTGCAAGAATTCCTACCTACAATTTGAAGATTATTTGCCACTGAACTGATTTCTTCTCCAACAGAGGACTGAGCACATCTACACACTCAGAGGTGAATTTTTAGTGCAATCCTAAAAGTACTTGGGTACCTGAAGGTGGATATGGGGTTTTTGAAGACTCTTGAACATCTTTATCAGCAGCTAAATGCCTAAAGTTTTAAATGCTGCACCAGGCTTCTATGTACGTGAAATTTCAGTTAGAGAAGTGTCTGTACAAAGTAATATCTATAGGGATGAATATAGAAGAATATAATATTCTTCTGAAGATGGTCACTTTTGAAAGCATTGCCTGGAATCCTCACTATTGCTAACATTAGTTTGCATTGGTTGAGCGCAAAAGACAAAATGGTGGCCTGGACCTTGCTCAGACTTTCCTACCAAGTAGCTCCACCAAATTAGTAATTTAAACTGAGTCTGAAACAGCACTTTGTCTGCATTTACAGACGTATTGCCCCAGGATAAGAGATGTAATTCTCTGAAATGAAGAAAATTAAATCATTACCCTCTTCACCCAAGCCTTTTTGCTGTTGGAAAGTTAGTTTTGCATTTAATGAATATGGGCTCATGTCTTTCTAATGAGTATGAGATAGCTGATGTAATTGAAAACTTAAGCAGGGAAAAAATCATTACAAGTTTTTTTTTTTAATTAATTTATTTTGTATATTTGTGTTATGAATGATAGTTACCAGTAGAGTAATGGGGATGGAAATCCACAATTTACTCAACAGGCAATTCAAAAACATGTGCTGGAAATGGGAGATTCCCCATATTCTACCTGCCTGAAGGAAAGCAGCTGGGAGCGAGATTTCTGCTGTACTTCCGAGCATCTCTGAGAGATCTGGGACATCTCCCCATCCCTGCCTTCCCCCCAGCTCTTGCCAAGGTGAACATGTTCTCCTGTTTCTGTGCTCCCTTTTTCAGAGACTTGCCCTGTTCCTTGTTCTCCTCCAACCTGACATTTGGGAAAGGCATCCCCAGCTCCCAGGCTGCCTCCCTGCTGCCCCACACTGGGCTGTATTTAAGCTGGGTTTGGATCTTCTCAAGGACCAGGAACCAAGCAAGACCCCAGGCAGGTCTGGGGAGGAGCTGCTGCTCAGGGGCCACATCTGGGACACAGTGATGGTGTGATCTAGGCAGTCCTCTGCTCCTTCTCCATACCTTCAGCCTTTAGAGCTCCAAAGACTAATGAGATTGATCATCACTGTGTTCCCACGTGTGAAATTGAGGATGGGAACATGCATTTTTAATAACAGAAGGACATTGGGAGGAAGGGCAGAGAAGGTGCCGGGGAGAGAGCGACGTGGTTCCTAAGGGCAGTGTGATTTGTAACAGATCCATAAATCTCTACCATTAGCTGGCAGTGCTTCTCCCCATCTTTTTTGATATCATTACTCAGTGTTGGATAATCCCTATCCCTGTGCATTTATAGCTGGAGGCCAGTCTCCATCATCAGGACCATATTTTGCCAGTTCCAAAGATTTTCCTCTCTGAGCTCTTTGTTTTCTTCTGCTATTTCACCAATAGTCAGATATTGTGTGTCCTTGCTCTCCCATGAAGAGCTTTTCTTGTCCACTGCCATGCACAGCAAACTGCTGTCATTAACCCCTCTTCCAGCCCCAATATCCTTCTCCTGACTGTTTTCATGCAGGGAGCATGGAGGGAACTATCACTCATTTCAGAGACTGTCCTTAAGATAATCTCTTTAATTTCATGAACAAAATCGAGAGAGGAAGTGAAATGATTCTGAGAAGCACTCACTGCTGGGTGCTTTCCTGGAAAGCCCCTGTTTAGGGACAGTGGCCATGGGCAGGCAGTGATGGTGCAGCCAGCACCAGGCTCCATGCAGTACAACCTGCACTATGCACCGGCTCACCCTCATGGAAGAAGGTTCCCAAAGCAGTAGAGAGCGCAACTCGGAGCACAAAAAGATTTTCCTTTGCAAATCACAGACCTGACTGAAGGTGCTACCAGTCCCCAGGTTTCCTTTCTGCCGACAGCTGGGAGCATGCAAGTGCTTCCCGAGCAGCTCTGGCATCATCCATCTCCTGCCTGCAGCCCAAACTGATCTGAACAGCTCAGAGTGGATTAGGGAGTGAGAAACCATCACTGCTACCTGCAGGGCAGGCAGAGAGGAAGTGAGTGTCTTTGAGCAGCATCACTTGATCTGGGAGAGGATAAGTGTCTGAAGCAGTAGCCAAGGGTGATGTCCTGACAGTGGTGCATAATTCATCCACAGATTGGATTTCTGGAAAGAGGCAGGAGCAGGAAAATGTCACTGATTTCAGTCAGACTGAGCTGAGATATAGGGAGGTGGCAACCATGATCCAGGGCCGGATCTGGACAGCGCTTCCTGCTCTGCATTTCCAGCAACACCCACTGTAAAAACAAGTGTCCCCGCTTGGTGTCTCAACTAGAACAGATGCATCTAGAAACCATGCTTTGCCCTGGCAACCCAACGTGGCTCTGAAGGTGAAGACAAGGGTGGGATGCTTTCAGCCTGGAGCCAAGGCAGCTGGTGGGACATCGACCTCTGGGAGTCTCCTCAGCTGCCATGAGGAACAGCAAGGTGATACCATCTCCTCTGGATCACATCTACAGGAGAGGGTTTGGTCTGTTGGGCTCAGATCATGGTGCAGCCCCTGGTGCGGATGTGAGGGCAGAATATGGGCCAGGAAAGCGAGGATGGGCTTTGTAAGATGGAACCAAGGAAGCCAAGGGGACAACTTTGAGATGAGGTTGGGGAGATCACGCAGCCTTGGTCTCCCTGATCAGTGGTTTAATTCTTTTCACCAGTATTTAACTGCAGTAACGTAATACGGCCTCCTTAGAAGGGTCTGTTGTGATAGGACAGGGGGAAATGGTTTCAAACTAAAAGGGATACTTAGGAAAAAGTCCTTCATGCTGAGGGTGGTGCAGCACTGCACAGTGCCCAGAGGGGTGGTGGTGCCCAACCCTGGAGACACTCAGGTCAGGCTGAGAGGGCTCTGAGCACCCTGGTGGGGGTGTGGGTGTCCCTGAGCCCTGCAGGGAGTAGGACTTGATGGCCTTTAGAGGTCCCTTCCAACTCCAAGGATTCTATGAACAGCAAAATTTGACTGAGAAACAGATTATCTGAGGAAGCAAAGAGGCACACACTCTGTGAAGCAGCCATCCTGCTCTCGCCATCACTGCAACCTTCTGCCCCCCTCCCTGTACCACACCACCACCCACATCTGCTCCATGCCAAGAGCACCACAGAAGAGCCCAGCTGAGACACTACTGGCACTGAGCACAGTGCTGATGCTGGGATCTTTGTCACTGCTTTTCTCATCCTAAACCCCACCCTTCCAAAAGTCAGCACCACTTTGAAGAGCAGACTGAAGAAAGAGACCCTCATTAATCATTCTGCCAATACAGCACTACGGGGTGATTTCTGCTCCGCGCCTTTTCTCACAATACCATACAATTTAATTGCTTTTGAAAAAGCTTTGATGGTACAGACCAAAAGCCCATCTTAGCAACATCTTTTCTACTTCTGTGAAACTAAGGACACAGTTGGTAGTTGATAGAAAGCGGTGACCAAACCGCTTCAGAAAAGCCAAACACATCTCAGCCTCAGTCAGGGTAAAGAGGGCACTTTCTGCAGTCACCTGGTAAAACATCTTCGATCTGCTGAGTCTAAATTGTCTTCTTTTGGTGGTTTTTTTTTTTTT
>WBMW01005576.1:187725-243139 GCA_013396635.1 Penelope pileata
ATTATTTCAGGGTGTTTTGACCCAGGACCTTCTTGCCTATAGGAACCTCTCCCAGAGTGGCACTTTTTATGGATGTGAAAAGAAGACAGAGGCAGAGACTCACAGTGAGTGAAGTGACAAAAAGAGAGATGGGAACACCAATAGAGTCCCACAGAGTCTTTACACAAATTGTGAGTCAAAGACCACCAAGCGTTCAGATGAGATGAGCTCTGGGCTGCAGCAACAGCATCGTGAGCATACCCCCAGGGCTGCAAGGGAAAACCCTTGGGAAATGCGTTGGGAATTAAGGTGTGAAGGGAATGGAAACATTTCTTGGGGAGTGTGGGGGGTAGATGGGAGAAATAAGTTCCTGGAGAGAGAGGGGGGCCTTGTTCCATGCAGCTTTGCCTCTGGAAAAGCTGTGACCACCTCCTCCCAGCCAGCAGCCTGCAGTGACAGCCCAGCACACAGCCCAGGTTCACACCTGCTACCATGCACACAGCAGAGCAAAGGCCAATTCTGAAGAGATTGTCTAAGGAAAAGTGAAGTCCTTTACTTAAGAGCTATGCAGGAAAACAGTATTGGATCCAGGAGTTCACAAACTGTGATGGAAAATTTACCTCAATGGGAAGTGTTAATCTGCTCCTGTATCAGTGCTGCATGAGACAGCACCTGAGAAGGTCCTCTGGGGTCACTCCTCCTACAGGGATGGGTCTCAGTGCTGATGAGGCTGCCCAGGAGGAGATTTTCAGTGAGATCTGTAGATATGAGTAATTCCTTACCATTAAAAATACAATACTAAAACCACTTTGGGAGATGCAGCTGAGGGAGATGTTCCCTGTAGCAGAAGGACTGCAGACACCTTGGTGCTGGGGGATGCCAACCTCAGAGCCCCAGGCTTGGGGGAACCGGGGAACATCCCACCCACTCCCCGCTCACAGCAAGGTCTCCCAGTTGCAGCAAAGCACATCCCAGAAACTTTGGGCCCACGCATGCTGACATCCCTGCTGTGTCTTTCGGTTCATACACGGAATTCCAGGCTCACTCCCGTGTCACAGCATTAGTCAGATGTACAGTTTGTACATGTTACCTTTCCTTTCAAGCACTTCACTGTGAGAATCAGATAACTCAGAGGCAGTAACCCCCAAAGAGGCAGCCATGGCATGAGCATGAATTCCCAGTGTGATTTCATCATATTGCCTTCTTTGTTGCACAGTGTTACAGTAAGTAAGGGGATTATATACTTGTCTCTTAATACATAGATATGGTATAAAAAGAGAATTGCTTTTGTTTCCATTCTAGGCTATTTGCTCAAAGAAAGACAAAATCCTGCCTATCACAAACCCCCCTGCAGCATCTCCCTCCTCTCAGAGAATCTCCAGTCAAAGGGAGAGAAGAGGGCTGTGAGGTCCTTTCCCACCCAACCATGCTGTGGTTCCATGATCTTTAAGGTCCCTTCCAACCCAACAATTTCATGGTTCTTTGACTCTTCCTGCCTTTGTTACATCCAGCAGAGTCAAAGAGAGGAATATCCCCAGAGAAGGAGAGGATGGGATGTCCTGTGGTCAGACAAAGTGAGATTCAGGTGGGGCTGTGTCCGCAGTGGATGCTGAAGGCTGGGGACAGAATTCCCCCAGCCCAGTAGAACTGGGTCCCCCCCCACCACTGTGCCACTCAGCCCCTGCCCGACCCAGCAATTAGAACATCCTCCCTTGTCTGTTAAACGTGGAAACCCTCTCCCTCTTCACCCCAAACATTAATTTAGAACACAAAATGCCAGGGTGGCTGCCTCTCTCATGCAATTTTTCCCCCCTTCACATTCCCTTGCTCCCTTTATTTGGTGCCAGCAGAAAACAATATGGTTTCTTTCATTGTCTTCTCTGAAGACTTCCAAGCGAGGGGGGAGATGACTCCTGCTCCAGCGCATGACGACATAATAGGCTCCTGTCCCAGGAAACAAAAGTCCCAGCAAGGCGATAAGGAGACAAGTCCTACTTATGATGTCACCCAGAAGACAGTGGTAGAAATAAAGAAAGAAAGGGGGGGAAGGAGATAAGAATAAACATCTGTATATTGGGAATAACAATAACATTTGTTCTGCCTTTTCTTTCTGAAAGATGCCTTAAATTGTGCCTTGCGCTGAACAGAAAAGACTTTTGTGTATGTGCACAGATGGATTTATAATAATAAAAAAATCCATTGAAATGCAAAGTTTAGGATTTCCCCCTCCCCCTCAAAAATAAAAAGATCAAGTAATTCTTAACAAAGAAAACTGTTATGGTTCTGGTTTTTCCTGATCTTTGATTTCTGCCCCTTTTTTAAGCGCACAGAGCAAGATGTAGGATTCCTTACACAAGGAGCATGTCTATTTGGGGAAATACATGTAAGATGATATGGGGGGGCCCAATACCATCTCCCAGGTGGGAGCAGGGGGGATGCTGCCCTTGTGCCAGCAGCTGCTTCCAGAAGACACCCTGGGTTCAGAGCAGCACATCTACAGCAGCACTCAGCACTGCTCTAAGGATCGTTCCTTGCTCTGGAGGCAACACTGTTACAGAGGTTGGGAATTATTTGATAAATAGAACCAAACCATGCACTCACAGCTGATTTCCCTTCTCACAGCACTGTTATTCCTAGGACTTGCAGAGTGCTGTTAGATCTATGCATAAGTATTAATAACAACAATCACACTTGCCATTAATTTTAAAGCCCGCCATCAATCTTCCTTAGAACTCGATCCAATGCACAGCCAGAGGGAAGGGACTGCACTCCACATTTTGTTTAACCCCTTCCTTTTGTTTGCCAATGCTCCCAAAGAGTTCCATTCACTGCCACAGAGAGATGGGACATCACCCAACTCTAGAATATCAAGAAGC
The DNA here is from genome assembly GCA_013396635.1 of Penelope pileata. Taxonomy (NCBI): domain Eukaryota; kingdom Metazoa; phylum Chordata; class Aves; order Galliformes; family Cracidae; genus Penelope; species Penelope pileata. The sequence continues at coordinate 190,581 of WBMW01005576.1, forward strand.
AAACAGAAGAACACATGGCACTGGTGGACTTGGGAATTACCAATGGGATTGTAGCCACCATTTTAATTCTCTAGGTGAAGGTGGCTGCCTGCAGCCATCACGAGCAGGTGGCCATGAGGCAGCCCCACAGCCATGGGGCAGCCCAGCACCAATGGGGCCAGGAGGCAGTAACTCAGCCAATAACCCCTGGCACACTCATTCAGCCACTAATTTAGACTGCATGCATGAGCTGTAACTGGCGTTTAAAGATGTGCTATGATATTTAAAGCCTAATTTATTCTTTATTAAAAATGATATCAAACAATATTTCACTCTCCCTTTTGGTGAGGATTAACTGTTTACGATCCCTGTGTGTCACACGGGGCCATAACCATCACTCATGTTGGCTGCTTGGCCAGGGCACTTCGGGCCAGCAGTGGTACAGCTCAGGAAGTATCGTGGCAGGAAACAGCCTCATCTTTACACTGAGCATTAAAAACATTTCTTTGAGCTTATTTCTTTATGTTCTGATAACTTTTTAAATCGCAGATTGAAACATTTACAAATCTGGATGTTTCCGTAACCGCATTTACCCACCAAAACTGGAGTGAGCCATTGGGCACCATCATTTCCAGTTCCCTTGGGTGTTGCAGAACTGATTTCTCTGCTGCATTACCCTGAGCATCACTTTCCTTGCACAGAAACAGCCTTGCTGCTCACCTACCCCAGCCTGCAGAGACCAAGCACGGTGCCCCAGGTGCTGCACAGCTCCTCTGAGCCAGCCCAGCTGAAAGGAACCATAAAAAAACCCTAAAGCTATCAGTGGAATACTGCTGTAACAGCAAGGGAACTTCTAGGGAAATAAGAATTTCTTTTAGTTGCCTGTAGTTAAAGTAGTATTATTAAAGCAGGTCCCTCCTGTTGTTTCAAAGTCTGCCTCCTTAACAAAACTGAGTAAATGCTGAACTAATGATAACAGCAATAAGCATCTGCCCTCGTAAAAGGCAAAGAAGAGGGGTGAGTCATGAAGCATGGCCCCAGATCCCAACAGGATGATCTGACACCAGTAGCTCAGCTCTGCAGCGTGGAGCTGTGTGTGGACAGAGGCACCCAGTCACAGCCACCAGCTCCAGCTCCCTCCCAGCCCCAGTGCTTCCTCTCCCATCTGCGAGATGGGGGCAAGTGCACCTTGCTGGGGTGGAGCAGCTCAAACCTGTGCTGGAGGAGCCACAGAGGAGAGGTTGTGCAGTGCTCAGCCAGTTCCTGTTATTGATATGTGAAGCTGTCATACCTCATAAGATCACACCCAGCGTAATCAAGAGGATTTTGTTCACTAATACAGCAGCAGTCACACAAGATAAGATTGCTTATAGGGATGAGTGTACATTTGTCTCTCTATTTTAATTAAAAAAACCTTAATAAAAGGTTGTAATGATAAACCAGTAAGCAATGACGTTCCCCTCTTCTCCCTTCAGGCTACTGCACCAAACTCACACTGTAATGAGAGCCCACCCCCAGGGCCCATGGGGCACAGCTCAGGGCTGGCTCAGCAGCCCACGGCCACCCCACTCTGTAGGCTCAATTGCTGCTAACTCAACTCTATTCCCCCCACCTTGATACACAGATTATTTCACCAGACAGGGAACAACCCAGAGTGAATTTAACACATCCTGATGTTATGATTGAGTAGGAAGAAAACCCTCTTTCTGAAGAGAGCTAATAGATGTGGGTAATTGCAGCAGGACAGAGCTGCTGCGTATTCCCCTCGGAAGGCACCACTACACATCCCCTACAGCACAGGGCTACGGTGCATCCCTGCCCCATTTTGGAAGAGGAGCAATGAAGAGGTGTGATCCTGAGCCCCAGCCTGGCTGGGTGACAGGTGCCCAGCTATCTGCACAGCCAAACACGTGCATTCCTGGAGCAGCACGAAGAGGCATGCTGCTATCAGAATTTCAGATCATTTTGCAGCTGCAAACTGTGATAGCAGTAATAATAAACCAGAAGCTGTGCTGCCCATTAGAAAGAACCCCAGACACTCTCACATGTTTGTTTTGCCTCTGGTTTTAGACATCCAGTACCAGCTGAAGTTCCCAGTCAGGATGCATTAGGGATGTCCTGCATCACCCCACACACATCAAGGGCCACCTGATGTCTCCAGAGATGGAGGCACAGGGAAGAGTGCCACAGCTCTGCCCTCAGCTGGGCCACCAGCTCAGTGCTGCTGCTCTTCCACTGAGAGAAACCTGAGAACTTCTGAGAGGAGCTGGCCTGGGTAGAACCAACCCCCAGAGCTGATCTCAAAGGTCCCTCCCAATCCACACCACTCTGTGAGAGGATTCTGTGATCCTCTGCAAGCGATCTAAGGAGCAGTGGTGCCTCCGTTCCCAGCTGCTGCCTGCTCAGAGCTGCAGCCCATGGCCCTGAGATCACTGCAGGAGGCTCTGAGCTCCTGCACAGACAGGAGGGTCCCCATCACAAAGCCCTGGAACCCCTGCTGCTATCTCAGCATGGAAGTGTTTTGCTGCAGGTCACAGGTGCTGGCACATTAGATGCAACCCAAAGCTTTGGCTTAAGAGTCCCCCTATGCCGTGGGTTACAGAGGCTGTGCCCAAAGCAGAGCCCACACAGCCTCTGCTGTACATCCCAACAGAGGAGGGGGCTCCAGCCTGAGCCACGCCCTGCAGAGCTAACAAGTGCATTGCTTCACTGCACAGGCTCCCATCAGCCTCCTCCCTACAACCACAGAATCACAGAGCATTGGATGGGACCTCAAAGGCCCCTGTGCTGTTCACAGAAAAGCAAAAATAGCTTCAAACCAGTTTTTTTTGTTTTTTTTTTTGCAATACCAATTGAAGTACATACAGGTAGGCCAACAGTCATATACAGAAAGAAAAGTCAGACTCACCCAACCGCTGGGGGGACTCCCTGGCTATGCAGCACTCCTTCCCAGGCAGCAGCTGAGGTCTGAGATGTTCTCCCACCTGTGGCTGGGCCTTTTATGAGCCCAGGGCAGCCCCTCCCTGGGCCCACCCCTTCCAGTCAGGTGGGGAGCACAGGTGCAAGCAATTTGCCTGAGCTTCTGAGCCAGCAACAGCCCTTCCCAGGTGCTCAATCACCAGTTTGAACCATGACCTAACAGCTCCCCAGGGCCCATCCATGGCCTTGGGTACCTCCAGGGATGGGCACCACAGCTCTGGGCAGTGCCAGGGTCTCACAGCCTCTGGGTGAAAAATTTCCCCCTGACACCCGACCTGAATTTCCTCTATTTAGTTTAAAGCCATTCCCCCTTGTCCTGTCACCGTCAGACCATGTAAAAGCCGCTCTCCTCCTGTTGATAGGCTCCCTTCAAGCACTGGGAGGCCCTGGTGAGGTCTCCCTGCAGCCTTCTCTTCTCCGAGCTAAACAATCCCAACTCCCTCAACCTTTCCTCATAGCAGAGGTGCTGCAGCCCTCGGAGCATCCTCATGGCCTCCTCTGGCCCCACACCTGCAGCCCCTATCCTTGTGCTGGGGACCCTGGGCTTGGGCTCCAGGTGGGGCCTCGCGCGGGCAGAGCAGAGGGGACAGTCCCCCCCCTGCCCCGCTGCCACCCCTCAGTTGGTGCAGCCCAGGGTACCATTGGCCTTCCAGGCTGCAAGTGCACACTGCTGCCTCATGTGCAGCTTCTCACCCACCAGGACCCCCAGATCCTTCTCCACAGGGCTGCTCTCAGTGAGTTCTCCTCCCATCTGCACACAGATATGGGATTGCCCCCACACAACACTCTGCCCTTGCCCTCACTGAACCTCGTTCAGTTCCATGCTCGAGCTTGTCCACGTAACCCTCGCATCTCAGGCTGGAGAGGACGAGCAAATTCTGCACGATGATTTGTGCAGAAGTCTGTGTGCTCTGTACACATGGGAAAGGACAGACTTTGCCCTGGGATCTCAGGAAGCCGTGCAGCCATGGGGAGCCATGTCCCCACCCCACTGAGCACCCACACCTCCAGCGAGGGCAGCAGGAGATGGGCTGAGTGTGGTCAACCCAAAACTGCGCTGGATGTTGTGAGCCAGAGAAAAGCCCTATATCCCTGGAAGAGGATTGAAACATGTATTTATTGATAATATTTTCTTGCTTAGCTTTTTTTTTTTTTTTTGAAGTGTGCCAAATTAACACAATAATGGCAATGTTGATTTTTTTTTTTATCTCTACTTTTCAGTGAATATGAATGCTCAACTCTGGCAGGGCTTAACTTTGTGTATGAAGAGGGAAAAAAAAATGCTGGTAAATATGTTGTTACTGATTTAAAAATCTATTTGTTCAGTAATTTCTGCTGGAGCCATCATTATCTTGCCAAAGCAGCTGTTGGAATATTAACTAGACGCAGCAGTAACAAGTGGAATATAATTAGCACTCCTTGTTCCAGTGAATTTTCAGTTTTAACTAGGAACAATTTGCAATGAATCTCTGTGCTGTTGTAATTAACTTAACTAATGCAGCGCACATACCGATGACTGTACTGAGTGCTGGAGGAAATCACCGAGGGCGCCGCGGGTGGGGCAAAGCCATTGCCTAATTCTGGCCAGCCCTGGCACTCCGAGGATACCCCTCCTTGTTTGTTACAGACAGGTAGTGCACTGTTGTGAAACCACAGAAACAGCGCTGTGAGGGGGTGTTGATGTCACCCACTTGGGTTTTCAGGTGGATTTTTTTGCAGCATGCGCCTGTAACACAAATCTTTTCACAGAATCATTAAGGTTGGAAAGATCACTAAGATCATCTAGTCCAACTATCAACCCATCACCACCATCAACCTATCACCACCACCAACCCATCACCACCACCAACCCATCACCATCATCAACCCATCACCACCATCAACCCCATCTCTCTCTCTTCCTTTTACACTGGAGAATGGCACAGAACCATGTCATCGGAAAGTGGACTGGGATTTTTTTTTTTGCTTTGTTTTTTAATGTGGATTTTTTTGCTTTATACCTCCATCCACACTGTAGCTTTTTACAGTTTATTCTCCTGAGCTGTAATAAATAATAAACTGTAAAGTAATGGAAATCTCAGAGTCCAAAGGGAAGCACCTCTCCGTGTGTTTGCGTGGGTGCTCATCCACACACAGTATTTTGCAAAATGAATTGACAGACATCCTGATGAGATCACGTTTGCATGCTGCATTTCCCACTGCATTTTTTTCTACAAGACCATATCAGGATGCTGATGCTCACAAGGCAGAAGATTCGAGCTCTGAACCGTTCCCCTCCCAGCACAAAGCCAAGGCAGGAAACCCCGCTGCACTCCCAGCTCCCACCCCTGCAAAACGGTGTCATGTGTTCTCCCTGCAGCTGGAATTCATGATGTCAGGGATGCTGAGGACAGCGTCAAGAAATCAGCTGAGCCTCCAATAATGCCATTTGCACGTTTGACTTTTTTATTCTTTGTGCTTTATGATTTTAAATCCATGGTTTAATCTGCACCCGACGTGGGCTGCGAAACTCCCCCATGTATCCCAGCACAGAAGCAAAATGCTCCTCTCTATTGTCAGCCATCGTGGTCCGAGGCCAAAAGGAAGAGGTCACCCATAATAATAAGGTCAACCATCACCATGGTATCTGAGCACCGTTTGATTTAAAGAATGCTGTAAGAGTCTGTGGAAGATGTGGATGCAGCAAAGGAAAGGCACTCACAGGAACTTCAAACATAATTGCAATGCAATTAAGATGTGCCACCAAAATGAATATTTCAGATCAGAGTTCATCTGTGGTGAGGTTGCTGGTGTTATAAAAGTTAGAGATGCTGAGGCTTGATGAGGCTCTTGCATGCAGCTCAGCAGTCAAAACCACAGAAATCAGTGGATTTGGACCAGAAAAATTCTCTCTGGGTGGATGGCACTGTGTTAAAGGCTGCAATCCGCCTCCACCCCCCAAACAGCCAGGAGTGAGGCCTGGAGCTGGAATATGGACTGGAGGGCAGGGAGGAGAGAAGGAAGAAGAGATGGAGAGAAGAGGAGATGAGATAACTGTGTTCAAGCTTTTGGGGATTGGCTTTAGGGACTGGCTTTTGGGGCAGGATTTTGGGACTGGCTCTTCCAAGCCATCTGCACCTGCAGCAGCAGCACCCTTGGCTCCTTCCAGTTTTACCATTCAAACACACGTGGGAAATGGCACTGAGACAGAGCAGTGGGATTTCTTTTGTTACTGATGTCTCCTTTAAAGGGATCTTTGCTTTAGGAGGATCTTGGCTCAGGTAAAGGACCTTGTTTAAAGGGTCTGTGCCAGGAGGGCTGTGCTGCAGGGAGGGCCTGCAGTGCTCCTATGGCAGCAGTTTGCAGGTAAAGCTACCAGAGCCCTCGGGAGCAGTTGTGAGCCTTTGGCTGTGATTGTATTTCTGCTAAAAGACAAAAAGGGGGGAGGTCCTCAATCCGTCCCCCTATGGCTGCTGCCTACACCCAAAGGCTGCTGCAGGCCTCAGCATCCTCAGCCCATGCAGCACAGAGCAGGGAATGGCTCTCCTCTGTGCAACCCCTCTGAAGTCAGCCAGGCTTAAGGACAGATTTAAAATAAAAACAAAGCATGCTTTCCTTAAAAATTTAACATCAAAATGTTTTGGAGAGGGGTCCCAGTGGGTCCAATCCCAACAAGCACAGGATTACGAGCACAGCTTATAAACCCCTTTGCAGAAGCAGCCGAGGAGCAGCTCAGGGGCTGCAGCTCAGCAGCGTCGCTGCAAGCAGAGCTGCCACTGCCCATCGACCTGGGGCCGGGATTTATTTTCTGTAAACATGGTGAAAGCTCTTATGACTGAAAATGGGGGACAACGTCCCTGCAGCCAGGCAGAGGCCACGCTGCAGGCAACGCGAGCGCCGAGCGGCTTTGCTGCCTCTTTATGACCCCACCGTACCGCGGGCTCTGATATTTATTATGAAATATTACGATTTAAGGGAGTGGAGGAGCTCATGAAAAATGACCCCTGTAAACACCGCTGGGAATGGGTAAATCAGCGCGTTCCTCAGCACGGTGCTCCTCGCTGTGCATGCTGGGCTAACCCCCACGTGCCCAACCGGACAGCTCAGCAGCCCAAACATTAAATCTGGACGGGATCATCCCACCAGGGCCATCACTGGAGTGGTTCAGTCCTGTGCTGCATCGCTGATGCAGATGAGAGGAAAGCTGAAGTTCCTGTTACTTTTAGACAAAGTGCAAATAAGCTTTTCGTTGCATATTAATAGGTTGCTAATACCGTGGCTCTTCCGGACCCCTCGTTATGCAGATTACCCTAATGCTGTTTGCACAGTTGTATGATTTGAACTTTTTCATTTTGAAGCTCTCAGAGTAAGACTCCAAATAAAGCCGAGTCCGATGCCCTGGAAGTTAACACCAAGCAAAGACCCTGTCCACTGAAAAGCAGATGTGGATCTTGGTGGATGCATTCAGCTGATTGCACAGGGTGTTCAATACATCAAAAGTATTTTTTACGATTTCAGTGGAAAATATTGCAGGTCCAAACTGCAGTTCAAGAAAACAGAGTGGAGCCTCTCTGTTTTTGAGATAATTCTTAATTTTAAGCTCGTGTTTAAATCCCACTGGTTGGTGACACACTGACGTACGTTTCAGCGCTTCCCTGAAATAAATGGTTTTGTGATTCAGGGCTTTGGAGATCCCTTCTCATCCTTGGCCCCAGTCCTGCAACCATTCCTCTTCACTGACACAGGTGGCCCTGGGACGGGAGACCCTTCTGCAAACAGCACAGGGGCAGAACTGCAGACAAAATGCAGCCACTGCCCGGCTCTGAGTGAGAAGGATCAGATCCACAGAGAGAAATGGAGACAGTAATGGGATGGGGAACGCCTGCAGCTTGCTGAATTGTGGCTCATTGGGAACAGGAAGGGCTTAGCTGGGAGATGGGCAGGGAGAGGTGTGCGCACACAGCCCTGCAGAGGTGACAGCACACCTCGAGGGAGCTCCAGCAAACCTGATTCCAGAGGAGAAGCAACGCGAGCGCTTGATGGATCTTAATTTTTTTTAGATTCACTTGTTCTATTTTACTGCTACCTGATATAGTAGCTGCACAGTCACTAATAAAAGCTATCCTCATAAAACCTTCTCGCTCATATTTACAGCACTGCGTTTGAATGGGATTAGAGCCGTGTGGGAGGTGAGCATCTCTTGGAAACACCGCGCAGTGCAGAAGGAGGGGAGCGATGGCTGCCCGGAGCCTGGAGCACAGTGCTCGTCCCCCTGCAAGTGGGGGCTGCAGGGGGGGCTCACCTGGGGCTGGTGCTGCTGCTGCACTGGGCCAGCACAGCAATGCACTGCCCTCCTCTGCCTTTCCTTCCTGCTCCGCTGCCTTTCCTTCCTCTGCTGGCGAGGACAGCAAGGTTTGACGGTAATCCTTTGTGAAATGCTCGTGTTTCTACAGAGGGAAAGCACTGCATTCAGGCAGGAGGACCATAAGAAAAAGAGAATTTACATCCCTTGTTACAAGGAACAGAAAGCCTGAATTTGGATTTTTGGTAGCTCCCATCTTGCAGGGACTCTGCCCAAGGCAGCACACCCAAAGCAGAAAAAAACCCTGCACAAAGCCAAGTGCTCCTTTTCCTGCAGCCACCAAACCAAGCTCTGCTTCCTGGCTTTGGGAGGGTGGGTTCTGGCTGCAGGCAGGGTGCTCTGTCACAGCCCCATCTCACCTCCCACGTTCCTGCTTGCCCTGGATCGTCCCAGCCATTCTGAGCCCTCAGTAAATAGCAGGGATGCTGTCTGTGTGCGTGCGGTACAGCGCTCCGATACATAATTGATGTGGGCTTACCCTTGAGAGCTGTTGTTGGTCTCCTGGGTAAGTAATAGGCCTTTTATTGTTTAGACTTAAAGATCTCTTGAGCCTCTTTTAAGGACGTGCTCTGAGCAGCTAAGAGAAGAAAAAAACGTGCCCGGGAGATCTGTAGGTGACTCCATGGGCAAGAAAACAAAGCTGCTCCACATTCCCTGGCAGAGAATGTCTTCTTCCTCTTTGAAGAAGGCTGAGCAGAACCCTCTCCCTCGCAGAAGGCAGGAGGGTTGGGTGGGGATCGGGTGCTGGGGACTCCCTGGGGACCCACCTGGCTGCTGCCCTCCAGCCAAGGGCTGCAAGGGGCTCGCAGGGAGGGCACTGCTGGGCCCAGGGAGCACTGGCGATGGGAGGCAGCAGAGTCTGAGTCAACAGCTTAAAGGTGTGTCACTGTCTTTGTGTGCTGATTGTCAGGGGTGTGCAAGCCCCTCATCACCCTGATCGGGGAAGGTTACAGAACGAACTTCCTCACAACATTGGGCAGTCCAATCCCACCCAGCCCCGTGAATCTGTGCAACCTTCTCCACGTGGGCTGGGCAACCGTGTTCGTCAGAAGAACGGGCACAGAATTCAAGCAGAGGTATGCTTGTGACCAGTTCCCTAACGTGACCCTAAAATGCCACACAGGTGCTCCTGGTGCTCCATGAACATCATCGCTGCCATCCCTCCAACACCGCCATGGCCGCCCCTTGAACACCATCGTGGTCATCGTTCAAACACCATCCCCACCATCCCGTAGAGTTGCACAGGTTCAACATTTCTGTTTCTTACATCTGCAGAAATTCACATTCCTGATTTGTGAAGGCACACGGGGTGGGATGGAGCTGTGGCTGTGGCTGTGCACATCCGCGCTCCATGGGGACTCACGGTGACATTCCCCATCCTATGGGCCCTCTACATCTCATTTGGGAGGGACATCCGTTCCCAGACCTGGGCTCCTCAGAGCAAGCAACCAGCTAACAGCCAGCTCACCACTGACCTGCCCACTGATTACCGTTGGAACTAATGAATGTTACGAGAGAACTTCAGAGGGACTATGCCCAGTTGTATTTAATTGAGGAGTAGAACACACAGTGCAGTGCAGCCCGCAAACACCCGACACAAATGGAGCTCAGGCCTTTTGTACGGCGTCACAGTTCTGAGGAGGTCAATGAATTTTTTCAAACACAGACAGCCCTTGCTTTTGTGTTTCCTTCTACAAATGATCAAATTAAATTTGCACCATTACTTCATTTGGGCTCCCCTCCTTTTATGTTCCCAACACAGCGTTATTAGAGACTTCTGTTACGGGCACGGGAAGGGAGAACAATGCAGCATCACAATGGAGAGGATGCGCCGCATAACAAATGCGTGTCCGTATCAACGCAGAGCACACAAATGGCAATAATTTTACGCTGAATATTTTTCTGCCTTTAATTAAAATAAACTAATAAAGATTTCAGAGATGCATTCGCTTTAATAGAATGCAGAGTTATAATTGGTGACCTATTTTAAGCAATTTAATTTCCCATGACCTGTTTTCCAAATTAACATAGTAATAGAAGAATGTTTATTGTGTTTGGGAATATAAGTTTCTCCTTCAAAGATGTCATATGCCTTTGTGATTTGATTTAAAGGTGTATTCTTTTATTAAAACGTTCATATAAAGAGCTCATAAATTATGTAAATGTTTCTTTTTATGGCATTTAATGAGCCTAGAATTTTAAATCAAAGCACAATCAAAGAAAATAAACAAGGACATCTTGAAGATTCAGAAGATCACTTTAAAAAAAGCGTATCAGCTAGGTCATCCTGAATTCATTTCAAGCCCCTTTTGCTTACAGCATTCATGAGCAGACTTTCCCCAACCCCTTCATTACGTGCGTGTGTTTGTGTGCAGGCACCAACGCAGCCCTACAGAACATTACGTATTTTACACGCACGCACTTAATCCAGAACTGTTTGGAGATGGCTCTTGCCTGAATCTCATTAAGCCTGCTTGGCATTGTGTGCCAAGGGCTGGCGGGGTGCTGCGTAGGAATACCACCGGGATATTCCCCGTGCAGTTGGGAGGCACTGGAATTATCCACAGGGTGTGCAGGCGCCCGTTGCCTCCCCAGCACGAGGAGCCCCTGCTCCTACAGCTGGGCTGAGCTGACGTACAAAGTCCTCTCCTTGAAGGAATGATGCATGGATGGCCTGTGGATGGCAGCCTCATGGGTTTGGGGATAAAAAATACAAATCTTTTGCAAATTTTTTTTTTCTTAATTAATTTTGGTCAATATTTTAAATTTCTCCTGGTTTTTCCTCATCAGTTTGAGGGCAAATTGCCTGATAAAGCCATAGACTGGAATCCCTCAGATCATTGCAGGGAGCTGGCATGGGGTGGAGGAGCAGTGGGACACCAGGGCAGCGCCGTGTCCCCGAGGGTGGCACCTCTGCCCTGCAGGGACGGCCCTGCTGCTGCGGGGCAGTAATCCTGCTTTTCGTGACGGGATTAAGGGGCAGCAATCTGCAGGGCTCCAGGAGACCTCCAGCCGTTCCACAGGAGGGGACGGGCACGAGATTAAGGCCAAAGCATTTAAAAACAAAACAAAACCAAAGAGGAATAAACATTATCATCTTATCCAACACAATGTGGGTGGGAGCCCAGCCTTAACTCCCAGGGAGCAGCGGAATGGTTTCAAGGGGATACACAGGGCTGAAGAAATATGCCACCTCTGTATGACAGCATCACTAAAGTTTGTTGATTGTTCTGCCATGTTGATCCTTTTCTAGGAAAATGAGGCACTGCTCAATTCCTCCTGCAGGTAGATAGGTTTGAGCTTTGTATACATAGATTTACCTAACATGTATTTGTAATGCTCATTTTGGGGCTTTCGTGCGGTCACTTGACTGTGCAGGCACTCTGCCACTGGTCTGTGTGTGTGTGCAGGGGGGATGAGAATGCACCCAGAGCTGTGGCCGTGGCGTGCACAAAGCCTCATTCACTCTCCCCAGGGCTGCATCATTGGGAAAGGTGGGAGAGGAGAAAAATCACAGAGTCGGGTCCTGAGCGTGCCATGGGTGCACAGAATGAGATCCCTCACGTACCATGGATGAACAGAACACCTGAACACCCTGTCCCTGGGACATCCCCAAGGCACCCGTGGGGTGCTCGGGACACCAAAGCCATGAGTTCAGCAGGAGGGAGCCCATTGCAGAGCTCGTGGCTCCATAAAGCAGCGGGGAGCTGAGCAGCACAGCCCTGCACACGAGGATGGATGGATGGATGGATGGATGGATGGATGGATGGATGGATGGATGGATGGATGGATGCTCCCAGCAGCTCGCCGCAGCCCCATCTGTTGGGAATTTACAGCCACCAGATCCCATAGCACGGGCTGTTGGAGGTAACAAAGAAGCACTTAGCCTGGTTAGGGGCTCTCTGCTGATGATCCGACTTCCCCCTAATTTGGGAGAATTGATATTAAAAATATCAATGATACATCTATCATTGATAAACACGCTGAGATGTTCAATAAACGTGCTCCAGCAGCAATAGCTGTGGTGCAATGGATAGAGACAACCGAATTTCTCTCCCCGTGTTTCAGACACGATTCCTGCAGAACAGCCTGAGCTATGCTCAGGGTGCGCTCAGATCCAGGTTCTGCAATGCCACAATTCCGAGCGTGCAGCCCATAAAGCCAAGGGTCTGCCTGGGAGGAGCTGCGTCGCAGGCAGCCTCCCAACCTGGCATCGGGAAGAAAGAGATAAATTCCCCACTATAAGAAATTTACAGTGTGTTCCTGTTTTATTATTTGCTCTTTATAGCTTTATTAAAGCACCAAGTGGCTGAAAGGCTCGGTCGGGGAGACTCAGAGGGAATGGATGAGGTGGGATTTGGTGCAGCAAGCGAAACCAAAATCAGCCTTTTCCTCCAAAGACCGTGGCTAAACAAGTGCGGATTGATGCCTGCCTGTTGGGCTACAGCCCTGCATGCACCCAGGTCCCCGCAGCACCCTGGGCTGGGTCAGCCCTTGGCCTTGGACCATGCAAATGCCCACTGAGGGGTAGGATGGGCTCCACCATGGGGAGAAAGCACTGAAAGACAACTAAAGAGAACGTTGCAGCAGCCTGTCCATCGGGGATCCTCTACAAGCACTGATTTCTGCTCTTCAAGAGAGGAAAAGGAAGAGAATAATGTTTCATGAGAAAAATAACAGCCCCCAAACCACAGGCTTCGAGCTGCTTGCGTTTCCTATGTGCACGCTGCTGGATCCCATCACAGCACCCAGCACTGCTCCCATCCCTCTTCCAAGCCGGGGAATTTCGGCAGCTCTGCATGGAAGCTGCTCCTCCTCCCCTTGGTACGTGCCCTGCATCATCCTCATGGGAAGAGCCCAGCCCTCCTCCCACTCACCTGCTGCTCCTCAGCCCAGCAGAAAAACCCCACTGAAATAAATTATACCAGGAACTATTTAGGACACCAAATTACTCCTGCGGTTACCAGCCTGGAATATCCACAGAGCTCTGCCCTGACCTTACGTGCCTTCGGTTAAAGGGATGTTCCATGGTTAATCCAGCTCAGAGCTGGATTAACTTTTAAGGATGCAGAAATGCCCCCGAGCCAAGAAAGGTGATGTATTTTTGGCCAGTTGGAGCTGGCAGACTGCCGGCAGGGCTAGCTTAGGAGAGGTGCTTTTAGAGACAAATCCCAATCGAAAAAAACAACTAAAATGATAAATTATGTAAGCCAGCAGTCGCCAGCAGGACGCAGGACAGCTGACGTCCTCCAGATCTATTCGTGCTCCATGAGAAATTCAGAGGAATGCAGACATTGGGAAGCAGAACCCCACCATGACCCGGCGATGCAATACGGCATCCAGACCCACACACCCATGTAGAATATTAATAATATTCATTTATGTGTCAACAGAAAGGTAGATATTAATGTACCCTTTTGAACAAACTCTTAAATATTTTAATGTCTGCTTCTTGTGGATCTCTGCAGCCTTATGCCCACGATTCCTGCTGACTGCACAGGAATCTGACACACCCAGCGTGTTTGCTCTGGTTGCTGCCCCAAGGAAGGGATCTGGGAGGACGATTCCTCCCAGCACATGAGCATGGAGCAGAGTGGCTGCAGAAGGCATTGCTGCTCCCTGCTCCCAACCTCCAATCACCCTGGCAGTGCTGAGCCCTCCCTGCATGGCTCAGCCACTCAAGCTCCATGTTCAGTACTAAAAGGAGGCGACCTTCCTATGATTTTCCCCTATTGTCAGTTATCAAACCATATAAGCAAAAACAGATAATGAGAAAAACTGCCCTTAAGTAAGAATGAGCTAAGAAACATGGCTAAGATCTGCCATGGATTACTCAGGCAGCTCCAAATGCAAACGGCCACCAACGGTGGGACGGGCTCTGGCTGCTCCGCGTGCTGCACGTGCCCTGCAGCCACCCGGGTGGCACGTGTCCGCACTGGGGAAGCTGTGTGTGCAGAACTGCATTGCCCTGAGGAACTCCAGTGGCACCCAATTTGTTCTTTGTCTTCCATACTGGGTGTAGATGTTTTAAAGCCATTCTGTGCATCCTCCAGCACTCAGTGCCTCTGTTCAAAGCCTACACGGAGAAACGAGCTCACGTTCCCTTGCAGCTCTGACATAATTAAGAGCCATTCCTCACTAAGACTGCAATTCTGTTACCATGATACTGACAATTATTGAGATGCATGTGGAAAAACGTACTGTCTGCTGCCTAAACCTGTGCAATTGTGCCCACACCAAGAGGGCTGCACCTCGCCAGCCAGCCAGCAGAACTTGGCATGCTGACACACCTACGTTTTCTAGGACATTGCACGCAAAGCACGGCTGCAGGCTGCTATTTGCTTGTCTGGGGCTGTGAGGAGCAGAGCTGCTGTCTCCTGATTTGGACACTTTGCTGATGACTGACCCTATGCAAAGGCATGGCCCTGAAGCCTTCCTCCTGTTTTTCTTCCTCCTCACCTACCCCCAGCCCCCTGCTCGGTAACTGGGTCACATTTGTGCTTCTGCACTGCTCTGCCCGATGCACAGCGCTTCTGTGCAGTCCTGCAGAGCAGGAATAAAACAGGGACCGATGCTACGGACAGACAGCACTGCACAGGAACTCAGCTCTCTCCTCCCAGGGCTGTGTGGTGGTGGGGATTATATGGGCAAAAATTCATATCGTTTCTTTTTAGAACATTTCAAATGGAAGCTTAGACTATTACAAAGATGCAATCTGCATGCATGCGGTGTGTTCCCCAAATGCATCGCTTTCCCCAAACGCATCATTTCCCCTAAATGCACACAGAAAGTCAGGAATCTTCACTTTCTGATTCTTTTTCCTTTCTCTTTTTTAAAACAAACAAGAACAAACCCCCAAACCCGACACGTTCTGCTGCTCTGAACGCAGCGCACATTTGCACGCAGCCACCGCTTGGGAGTGTGCCTCTGCCTCGCCCAAGCAGCGCGTGCCCCGCTCGGTCCCCGCGGCGCGCGGCAGGAGCTGCCATATGGAGGTCACCTTGTCCAGGTCCAGAAATAGCTCTTCTTCCCAAGCAGGCGAGGGAAGGAGTGACAGAGAGCACGGAGGAGGAGGCTGCCTTGCCTCTGCAGCACGGGTTGGTGCTGGGCTGCAGCACGGCGATGCCGTCGGTCTGCAGGCACAGCACAGGGCTCCGTGGGTTTGGCCCCACACTGGGGAAGGGTTTGGGAAGCAGCAGCATTGAGGGGGCACAGCTGAGCCCCCATTGCAACGTGCCAGCCCCAAATGCCGCCCTGCAGCCCCACAGCCAAGCTGCCAGCCAACAGCCCCGGGGCTGCGGGAGGGATTTCTCCTCCGTGCACCGGCAGCGAGAGGTGGAGAGATGAAGATCTGCACCTCGTGCAAGGAGGCTTTTTGCTTCATTCAGCTTTTGAGATGCTGACAGCTCTGAAAACGCTACCACAGGACTATTTGATAGCCAACGAGGGGCTCAGGCGGCTGCCAGGGAGCTGATTCCTTCCTCTAAAAATAGGCTGTCACCTGGAATGTCACAGCGGGCCGAGTTCCACCGACCTGAGAGCACGTGGTCGTGTTCCCAATGCAACATGCTGCAGAAGAGTGTGAAAATCATGAAAACATTGCAAAAATAACATCCCCGGGTAAACCACGGGAAATTTAAAGGAGGGCAGAGCGGGGAGAGGAGGGAAAACTGCTTTCTTTCAGTTGAATTTGAAATTATTTTGGAGTGCAAACGCTTCCGACGCCGGCGCTCCCGTCCTGCCCAAACGCTCCCCTCCCATTTGGCGTAGGGAAGGGCAGAGCACTTCTCCCCCCCCCACATCTTTCTGCATCCCACAGGCTGCAAATCCCCGGTTTGATCTTGTTGGCTGTGGAACATCTGACACGCCTGTGATGGGGAGGCTTTAACCGCTCGCATTCCTTCTGATGATGCCCATGGCTGCAGGATTGGATGAAAGGGATGAACAGATGGATGGATCGCGTGCGTGCGCTGCAAAGCCTTTCTCTTGCACTAGGTGTTGGTTTGGACGATGCACGGCATTTTTAAACAACCCTTTCTCTTTTTTCCTTTCCCCTCGTCAAGTTTTCCTCCACGTTCCTCCCCTCGGCAGCCCCTTTCCCTCTCTCCCATGCAAACACTCGGAGCTGGATCTCGCCAGCCGCACCAACACCCACCGCGACGCAGCCCCGAGCCAGCGCTGCCTTTGTCCTTGCTCTTTAAAAGCCGCAGCCGCTGCTCAGCCGAGGCCTCCGAGCACAAGAAGTGTGTTTTTCAGAACTTAATGTCCTCTGCCACAGATGTCGTCTCTGCCAGAGGCTTATTAACACCTCAGAAGAGCAAAGCCCTGCCCACAAAGGGAAGGGAATCTAAAGAAGATACACAAACAAAGGAGGTGAATGTTAAAAGCGGCTAATGAGGGGGAAAAAAGCCTCCACCTTCGCATCACGGCACTTCAGAACAAGTAGCATTGCCAAGCACTGAGAACCTGGGGATTAAAGAGACAATTTAGGAAGGCTTGATGCGGGGAATGGAAATCTCCTGGAGGACATTAAAAGAACACAGAAGATCAGCGCGCATATTTGGGGAAAAGAAGAGAAACCTAAAAAAAAAATAATAAAAAAAATAGAGATGGATGCATGCGGACAACTTTGCAAGGACTAGGCGAGAAGCTGCTTGGAAATAATCAGGAGCCTCTGGTTCCTATAAGGGAAATTTAAATTTAAAAGGAAAGGGAAGCGGCGCTCCGGGAGGGGGACATGCACAAAGCGGGTTCGCTATCAAAAAAGATGCGCGTTCAAAGGGGCTCACTGGCAAAGCAAACCTGCTTGTTGACAAACCTTTTTGTTTAAAACCAATCCTCTTAGAAACACCAAGGACTGCAGCAAAATACCCACATCTCCGGCTGCTCTTTCTCACTTCGGAAGTGCCAGGCGTTGCTTTGGAAATGAGCGTTCCCCTGGGTCACACCGGGTCCTGCCCAGCGGTGGGTTCAGTTCCCAGCACGGTGTGTGCATGGCATCCCACGGGGCTGCAGCACCTCGAGCCGTGGGGTGAGGTTCCCCTGCCCCATCCCCATCAGCCACCCCAGGATTTAGGCCAGAGAAATAGATTGGTGGGAAAGTGGGAAAGGCTGCTGAAGGGAGGTGTCTGATGGTACATCCAAAGACAACAGAGCCCAGACAATGTTCCCTCCAGGGCAGCCACAAAGGGATGTGGGTGCCACTGTGCCCCTTCAGAGGGAGATCTGGGGACCCGAGGACCAGGACCTGAGGAGCAGGGTCTCTTCCTGCTGAGGTCAGAGACAGGAGTGGGGCAGGGGTTGGGGAGCGGACCCTATGGAGAGTCTTCTGGTGGGGGAATGGATGGGTGAGAAGTATTTATGGGGTCACAGAGATCACCAGAAATAAACAGAAATAAACAACAAGCCAGGACGTTGAAAAGGGCACGGTGACTGAGATCAGCCACAGCAAGGACAGCAAAATCAGCCCCTGAGATTGCTGCTATTTTAAGCCATGTTTCATATGGAAATGAAGAGCCCAGAGAGGGCCGGGCTGGGTGCACCACATGCACAACGCTGAGGTTGGCATTTGTCCTCTGCAACACACGGGAATCACACATCTGTCAGAGGGGTTAAAGAAACCTGAGGAGCTAAGGGATTCCAGCAGCACTCAGGGCAGGGCAGGCATGCTGCAGGGCTGCTGTCCCCTTCCCCTGCTCCCTGGGATGGTTCTGTTCTCCATCCTCCGTGTCATGGATCCTCACGTTGCTACCTGGATGCTGTGCAGTGCAGCCAGATCCTGCGGGAGGACAGAAGAGGTGTCTGGAGCCCCATCTTCACCCCTGCAGGAAGCATCTCATCTGGGACACCAGAGGAATTACATTTTTTTCAAGATGCTGCCCCCATTATGTGGCCCAAGCCCAGCTCTGTGAGCCAGCCTGGCTGTGCAGGGCTGAGCTGTGCTGAACGACGTGATCGGGGCTGTTCAAAGGGCTGGAGGATGCCCTGTGCTTCAGACAGAGCAGGGCTGGGCTGCAGGCAGGGAACTGAGCCTTCTGCAGAGGTGAACGAGCTGGCTGCTGCCAGGGGGCTTTCTGGAAGGAGGTCAGGAGAAGCAAAGATGCAGAGAGAGGGAACAGTTTGGAAGAACGTTTGGAAGGAAGGGAGTGCAGGCTGCCGCTGGGAGGTGCAGAAGGGCTCGTTGTGTTTTTGCAGGTTGCCTCACTGGAATCAAAGACTAGAAAAGCAATTTGCAAAATGAGGCTGGTGGCTGGTCCCAATGAGCCCCTGATGGCATTTCCAAAGCCCTCCTGTCCCAGGAGGGATGAGGACTGCATCCAAGGTGCTGGGGAAGCTCTGGCGGCCCCAGGCACGGGCGTGAATCGCTTGGAGGAATGGCAGCAAAAGCAACGTGGTAATGAAGAGGAAGAGCTGCTGAGATGATCAGCTCCTGGCATGACATTCCCTAAACACTGCTGAAGCCTCACAGCTTCCATATGGCTCCTCAGACACATACAATAACACGATCGCTCGGAACATTCAGTCCTATAGAAAGGAAGGAGGAAACACAGACGCACACAAAGACGGTGCTGGGACCCGATGCCAACGGGGCAGGAGCACATTCAGCCAAACGGGGCCTCGGCAAAGCCCTCAGCTCTCTGCTACCCACAGAGCAGGGTCCTTAGGACAGCAGAGGGTGCTGCCAGCCCTGCGAGGAAGCCACAGCCATTCCCTGGAGGGTTCCCAGTGTCCTCGTGTCCCCGGTGTCCTCGTGTCCCCGGTGCCAGCACTGGGACCAGGCCTGCGCTGAGCTCCAGAAAAGCTTCTCCGTCATGGCTTGTAGCCATGAATCCTCTCTCCCCATCCCACTGAGGCTTAAATAGACGCAGTTTCAGTTCCTGTGATTCCTTTCCAAGACTGATAAGGCAGCATCCTTATTACTTGGTTCTCAGTCATCTGCTCTCCAGTCTGAGAAACTATTTTGGTTCTACAAACCTGGCTTGCCATCCTTTTCCTTCTACGAAGCTTCAGAAGGAAAAAGGATGATTCACCTTTTTTTTATTATTATTACTTTTCCAAGTGGGGGGCTCCTTCATGCAGGGCTGCTTATTTCCAGCATCCATTGCACCACTCCTCCTGGCACCTGCAGCTTCTTTGATGCTTTCTCTTCCCTCGCCAAGGGGCTTGTTTATTTTTATTTATTTATTTCACAAAGCCTGACTCTTGGTCTTCTCGTTAAAATCCCTCAGCCGAGCTCCTTGAGGGGTAAAGCAGTCATACAGAAAATTAATGAGAAATCCCCACTCCATCCCCGAGGATGGGATAATTTGGGTAACACTCAGAACTGGCTTTGAGCCTTTTAGGACTGTCCGGCCCCTGCTGCGGGAGGAGGATGCTGTGTGTTTATGGTCTCCAGGTAGGAATTGCTGATTTTCAGCATTTTCCTGCATTGGGCACCCAGAAAGCTGCTGTGGCCCCTTCTGCTGCCTGCGGTCCTCTCCCAACATCCCGACGAGCAGCATCAGCAGCGCCGAGCATCCTCGCCCTGTGCCCAGGGCTCTCCCCCTGCTCCGCTCCGCCGCGCGTCGCCCTGGGAAGCGTTTTGTGATACTTCGGGTCTCTTGTTAACTGTATTCTTCGCTTTGGGCAGTCTTTCAACTCCATGAAAGTTACACGTTGTTTTCATTTCTTCTCAAGTACCTCAGGTCAAAGAAAGACCGGTGTCAGTGGCTTTAAAAGCCTAATAAAGTCTTTCATCCATAGACCTGCTTG
The DNA here is from genome assembly GCA_013396635.1 of Penelope pileata. Taxonomy (NCBI): domain Eukaryota; kingdom Metazoa; phylum Chordata; class Aves; order Galliformes; family Cracidae; genus Penelope; species Penelope pileata. Next base: position 210,631 of record WBMW01005576.1, read on the forward strand.
CTGGCGCAAAGTCAGGGAAAACAAACTAAGTCATCGAGTGTTGTTCAAACTGTCAGATCCTTTTCAGCACGCTCTTCCTGCCAGCCTGTTCGCCTGCGTCTGGGGGCTGGGATGGGGAAACTGGGAGGGGGAGAAAGGGAAAAAAAAAAAAAAAAGAATCCTGATGGCAGAGAGCCCACGGAGCAACTGGCACCTTTCCAAAGCAGCCCCCCCAGCCCCAGCCTGCACCGTGGGCACGGGTGCCTGCCGAGCTGCTCTGCCACAAAACCCCTTTCCGACAACTTTGCTCACGAGTGCCGCCCCGCTCCCGGCTTGGCACCCCGCGTCCCCGCTGCCGCCTCCCGGTGCTGGACGCCTTCCAGCGCTTCCGAGCCCATTTAACCGCTCCCTTTTGTTCAGCGGTGCTAAGCCTTGATCTGATTTTATCGACTCCGCCGTGCCAAGAGGAGGAGGATGCTGAGGGTTTCAGAGGATCCTGCAATGAGCTGAAAAGCTGCAGGAGCCCTTCAGGCTTCAAGAAGGGCTTTGCCCACTCACAGCAGCCCCGGAGGAGAGCGCGTGCCGCTCACGGGACCACACAGGATGGCTTCCACTCGCCTTTGTGCATGCTTCTCCCTTTAAAAACTGCATTCTTGGCATGTTCGGGAGCTGGAGGTCGGTGCCATGGCACTGTCCGTGGTGCTGTGCCTGGGCAGCACTGCTGTGCCCCGGAGGAGCGGAGCAGTAGTGGGGTGGGAGCGGGACCTCTGCTCTGAGTGGCCGTGGTGATGGGCAGGGTGCTGCTTGGTGACGTCTTGCACGTGGTGGACCCAGCGTGTTTACACCAAACACATCCTTTTAAAACACGTTTCTCTTTTCCATGGAGCTGGTAAAGCCAACTGCATTTAGAGCTCACGTCTATTCCTTTGCACAGAGCAGCATTTGGATGCCCTCTTAAGGATGCTGGGTCTGAACGCTTGCCTCACCGGCATCCTTTGCTCATAGCCCCAGCCAATCTGCCAACGTCGGTGACAGAAGGAGCCAGGAAGGCTACGTGACAGCCACCCACACAGACCTGGAGCCAGCCTTTCTCCAGGAAGTTCACCAGCCAGGGGAAGGAGGTTGTGGTCCTGGCTCCATCTCCATCATCCCACTGATCCAGTGCTGCTGAACTGGGGAAGGGTTTAAGCATCCCTATAGCTGCTATACATGTGGGTGAATAAGAACAGTTTCTCACCTGTGGCAATTTACACCACTCAGTGCTCTGCCTTCACAGAGCCAGCCTCCTGCTAGGCACTCGCTGACACATTTTTAACTTTCCTGCTCTGGCTTTGCCCTCCTCTGCTCTTCATTTCCCACCAAAAAGAAAAAATAAAGGAAGTAATGATGTGGTCAATGGAAGAAGGAGCGTGTTTGAGACAGATCCTATCTAAAAGTTTGTGCAGAAACAGAGACCCGGTGGCAGCAAGAACAGCACAGCCTGGAACAGTGCCACAGAAAAACAAATTACACACGGACACCATCCAAGCAACTATCTTTGGCCCAAACCAGTCAGATATCTTTGATATCCTGCAGCTCCAAGGAGGATAACAGGCAGCTGAGTGCGAGTGCTGAAGATCACGTTAGCCCTACTGGATTATTCAGGTCATGCTAAACAACAAATTCAGCAGATTAAAAGAGCCCTCGTTCCCGCTGTGCGGTTAGAACAGCCTGCAAGTTACACTGGAGGCTGGGGATGCTGTGTACATTGCATGTCTTGTGCAGCACTTTATAGCCAGACAAGCTCAGCAAGGGGCATCTGCCTTCCTAAAAACTGCCATTGACCCATTCCTGCTTAGGAACATTGAGAAACCAATGGGCTCGCCCAGCAGCTATGTGAAAATCTCCTTGCCAAGCCATGCAGAACTCACTTTTGTGTCCGCAGTGTATCGGCATTGTGTTACCATGACAAAACCAAATTACTGCCGTTGAGGACAGCCTTTGCGAACACCACAGTCCTTCTGTAGGAATACACTTGTGTGCACAAATGATGGCACAATGGAGTGGATGTGTAACTGCTACAGGACCGCTGGGGTAGCAGCAGAGTGTTTTGGCTTTCCTTGTCTTACCCAAGTTGCTCTGCTTGCAGCTGTTGGTGCAGGGCTCGGTGGTGCAGGGCTGGGTGGTGCAAGGTGGCCCAGATGGCACTATGGAGCCTGGGAAAGGTGGTCCTGTGCAGCACCGCCCCAAAATGTCCTTTTGGTGGTCACCACTCCACAGCTCGTGTGAAAAACAAACCTTCCGTGACCAAGGGAACAAAGGGAACGGTGGTGCTTCTGCTTCACTTGTCAAAATACCACTGGGACACACAAATCCTTGGGGGCACACAAGCCAGGCAGCCCCTGTCCTCTTGCAGGGAGTCTCCTCTGTCCCTGTGATGTCCCTCCTCTGATGGGGCCTCCTCTGTCCCCCTCTGTCCATGCTTGTAGGAATGAAACGCAGTCAGGACTTCTACCTCTGTCAAAACTGGTAGGAATTAGCTGACAGGCCTGAAAAATCTTATGGGAACTGATAGGTAGACGCATCTACAGACTGCATGGGAGGGCACAGAGCTGCTTTCCCGAGATAATTGGGCTGACAATGGAACTGGTCAGCCCCGAGCTGGTCGGGATGCAGATGTGAGCGAGTGGCAAGGGGCTGGCACATCCCCTGTGCAGGCAGAGAGCTCTGCTGAGCTTCAGCAAAAGGCTCAGCCACGCACGAGGGCTCTGGAGGGCAGCTCGTAGCAGAACCGACCTCGAGCAGCAGCTCCAGAGCAGCTTTGGCCTCGCAGCCAGCGCTGTGGGCTCGGGTCCCACAGCAGCACACAGCAGCATCGCACAGGACCTGGAGCACTGCCCACAGCCACCGCCTCCCGTACTGGTGTGCAAAGTCAGGCTACACTGACACTGTTAAGCCGTGCCACTACGAGAGCCACCAACAAACCTAAACGACGCTTTTCATGGCACGCAGTGCTGGCGTGCGACTGTAACAATGCGATCGAGGCCTTTTCACAAGAGTTTACAGGCACTCCTGGGTATTTTTTCTGCTAAAAGAAATCTCTGTGAGCTCCCAGAACGGCTCCGTGAAGGCGCAGGATGGCAAAGCTGAGCATCCCGCGCCGGCGGATGGGCGAGCAGATGGGAAACCACAGCAAGGGGCTGCAGCGGGTTTGCTGTTTCTTTAAGTCGCTGATGGATTCGCACATGATGCAAGCAGACACACACAGCACTTGCATCTTCCTGCATCAGTGATTCTGCAGACACAGATCTTCCCATCCTCCCTTTCCCCCTTCCAAAGCCCAGGCAGATTTTTGTCTGCAACTGGGTACAATCACGCTCTGCCTACAAGCCCGGCACAACAAAACATCCCATTTTCAGTTCACAGAGCCACGGTGGCAGAAATAAATATTTATTTTTTGTTTGTTGGGGTTTTCTTTCTCATTGCTGGGGTTTTGTTTTCCGAACTCATTGTTCTGCCCAACAGTTTAACAAAGCCTATTCTTCCCAATTCAAGACTTCACAGCTAGCGGCAGAGTCGCTGGGTCCTCGTTAAAAAAGCCAATCCAAAGCAACACCCAAACCTCAGCCTCCAGAGAACCTCCTAAATCAGCAAATACAAGACAAGCACGAGGCCTCCTGCCAGCCCCAAGGGAAGGCACCAAACCTTGGTTTTGTCTTAGGGATTCTTTTACCCTACAGGACTGCTTTGCGGAGATGTTTGTAGGTAGGAAGGATGGAAAAAAAAGATATTGTAAGAACAAATCAAAAGAAGAAATCACATCATCAGGTCATTTTTAAAAGGCTCTGCTTGTTTTATGGATTATTTTGATTTTTTCTTAGCATTACCGCTGACCAGATTAATCTTTGAGAAATAAATAATCATAACATATCCTCATCTTTGTTGGCAGACATTCCTGCTCTGATCTGAAGTCACTTGCAGGGTGCTTCCTCTCCTTCCCCATCATTCACCATATTCTAAGCTGACGGTGCTGCTCGAGCTGCTCTTTGTCACCCGATCATATTCACCTGGGTAGTCTGTCAATGGTGTTGTTTTTCTGCTCCCCAAATGGGCAATTAAAACAACTCAGGATCGACAAAAGTTGAATTTCCTAGTCCCACCAGCCCAACTCCAAGGGCAGTTACTGATACCAACCAGGGCAAACTTTCTGAGCTACTCAACCCAAATTTAACCCCACACTGAAGGAGCAGCGGAGCCCTGGCCTTCCTTCCTTGTAGCACACAGTCACCACCAGCAGCCCAAACGCGTTCAAACCAGATGAAAGCACCAAGAAGAGACACCAGGGCCACGGCCAAGGGGCAGAGCGACAGCGTTCAGCAGATGGGAACATTCCCAATACAGAATTACGTGGCTGTGCCTTTTCAGTGGCCACCTACAGCTCTCAAAGAGCTTGACCAGATGGAAGCAGGGACTCTGTTCAGAGATTGGAACCAACAAGAAATGATCACAAAAATAAAATGTTTGCCATCACGCGTTTTTCCCCAAATAACACTGTCTAGGGGTGCTGCATGAGTCATACAGCATTTCGGTCTGGACTTCTTAGACACTTTTGAGGTGTTTCCCGAAACAGCCCTTTTAGAAAGACAGAATTACCAAAACGAGACTTTTTTCCCTGGAAATCCACTGGAAATATTTTTAACCTGCTCCTCCCCCTCCCCCGGGGGCTCTTTGTCTCACAGCAGCTCTCTGCCGTGCTCGGATCCTACGAGCCCTTCAGCCTCGGTGCTCCCGGGATGGAGCCATCCTCGCTGCAATGCGATGGAGCTGCTTAACGCGGTCCTTCCCAACGCAGGCACTTCCCCATCCCCCTCCCAGCTGTGCAGATGCAGATGTTGAGGGATAATCTTCCCCCCTCTCTGGCCAGAGCCAGACTTTGGGCCCCGAGTCACAATTTGCCACCCTTAACCTCAAATACTCCATATGCTGCTCAAGCTTCTAATGGCTTCTGTGCCATTCAGTACGAGGGAATCAAGGGGAAATAAAATTTACTCCTTCCTGTGCTGCCCTACAAAGCAGCCCTAAATATCCCCCCTATTTTTAGCATCACTGCACGTCTTCCCAATGGCCGTAAGGACCCAACCGCAACCACGGCACCGCTCCCCTTCTTCTCTTTTGGCCTCTGCCATAAAGCAGATCCTTCTGCACGTGCTTTCATTAAACCATGTGCCCGCACCGTGAGCTCAAAATGACACTTTTGAATAATTTAAGATAACGATAATAGAAACATTAAAAAAACTCTTGTAGAGACCAAACCCGATTCCTTTCACAGCTTCTGAATTAGTTTCTCGCTTGTAGCCACTTCTGCTCTATCTTAAGAGCTATAAAAAAGCACGAGAGAGGGGAGTATTAGAAAATTACTAATGCTTTTTTTTTTTTTTTTGTGAAAGCACCTATTGCTTAATCTCCTGCAGTTCTATTTCTGGATTCCTGCACAGCTTTCATCTTCCTCCGAGCAGTCTGCAGGGCACGGGGACGCGCTGCTCCCGGGCCTCTCCCTGCAGCTGTTTGGTTTTGTTGTGCTGGAGATGCCTCATCAGGTCGGCACGTTTTTTTGGGGAGTGTTCTTGACAAGACAACATTAACCATTTGCATTTCAGAGCCTTGAAATTCCTTACTGCTTCCTGAACATATTGTGATTTTGTGTTGGATTTTTTTTTTTAATTTAATTTTTACTTTTAAACTGAGAATTGAGCCCGCACCGCAGCACCGATGGGGACTTTGCAATTTCTCCTGGCTCCTTTTGGGAGTGCAGAGAGGCGGACTGCTCCTGCCAGAGCCCATCAGCCCTTCCCAGCATCTGGAACATCTGGGTGGGGGTGGCAGAGCTGATCCCACCTGGGAGCTGTGGCCACACGCACCGCTGTGGGACCACGGCTCCGAGCCCCGACGGATGGGGCCGATCGTTTCCAGGATGGGAACTTTGCTCTGCTGAGCGCTGGGCTCCCATAGCTCTGACAGCAGCGCTGCTTCGTGCTGGGGGTTGTGACGAGCAGTGTTCCTCCTCCCCTTGGATGGGTTTGGAAGCGAACTGCGCAGCCGGAGGGCTGCTGTATTTTGGTGTTGTTTTATTTTTTCTTTCCCCCTCCAAAAAATGTAAGTGCAAAGCCCATCACCCAAAACCCATCTCGAGCCGAGGAGGAGGAGACCCCGCAGCCCCCTCCCACGGCGCGGGCACACAATGGGAGCCACGCACGCCTCCCGCCCATCCAATCTCGCAGCCATACATCCACCCCGCACGCCCCACAAAGGCACGGTGCCTCCGCTAAGCCTATGGATTACTGGCTCAGGCCCTCACAAAAACCCTCTGTTGCCACGGCAACGGGCCAGGGGTTGCTATGGCATCCCGGAGGCAGCCGCGGGCCAATCCCCGCGCAGCCCCGGTGCGGGCGGTGGGACGGAGGCTGCTGAGGCATGCACGGGGCTGGGCGCGCGCCTGCTAAATGCGGCCAACATGGCCCCCGTGATTAGGACCAGCACGCTAATGAATATTCATTGGGCTGATTAAAGCAAAGTCAATTAACTACTTGACTGCTTGATTTTTTGCTGGATTTCGCTCTTCTCTTTTAACCATTTTGCCACTGGGGATGCTCTTGTTCTCCCCTTCATCTCCCTCTTTCCTCCTCCGTATTTTCTTACATCGGCAATTAGGGCTGAGATTTTTTTTTTGTCTTTATGCCTTTCACTGACAGCAACCCATCCCATTCAGATGTCACAGCTTCCTTCACACCACCGGGAAATCGCATCCTCCCACGGTCACCGTCCTCCACCGCGGCGTCGGTGACCCAGAAGGTCACACGTTGACCTCTAAACCTCACGTGCGATGCGATCCCAGCCCCACAGCCCAGCAGCAGCGCTGATTTCCTGCTTTGCAGTGGGATTCCCCCCATCAGCACAGCCTTTGTTTTATAACACAGCGCTGCTGCGAGCCTGCCCAGGGCTGGGGAATGGCTTTTATCCTGATTTGGAGCTCAGGATTCCATCAGATGGACGGCTCAGACCCAATGTTCTAGGAAACCTATGGGGATCCTAAAATAAAACAACAATTCATTACAATGGTTTTCCATTCCAGGAGATGTCTCTCTCCCGGTGCAGAAGTGATGTAATAAGGCTGCGAAGAGGACTGCATATTTTATAAAGATCATTTCTCAGGATGTGCCTGCAAACTAAAGCATGTGATTAAATTAAAAATAAATGAAAAACTGTTGGCCAAAAATCAACATTTGTGAGTTCAACCTTAACCTGGGAAAACACATTCATTTTCATCATGTTCTCTGCCTTGTCCCGAAAACTCTCTCTTAGGTTCTTGTATTATGTATACAGAACTCTTTCAGGGAACGACGCGTTTACACGATGGCAGGGATCTCCTGGAGGGCAGTCATTAGGGGCTGTGAGCAATGCCCCCATGGCACGGTGCAAAAGCTGAGCGCAGCCGCCCGCTGTTCGGGCTGGTGTCTGCCAGCAGCTGAAGCACAAAGATGCAGAACAGGCAGAGCCAGCAGCGGAGAAGGAACAGCACTGACTCCAGGGTGAGATGTATTCGGTGCCACCCAGCTATTGCAAGCAAACTGCTATCGTGGTCCTGTCCTCTTCTAAGAAAAAGAGTCACTGTTGGAGTTTGACCAGACAGGTGCCGGGCAAACTGGGGAGAGAACGATGGGTTTCAACCAAAAATGTTAGAGCTGGAAAAAGGAATGAGGTGAGACAGCAAAAGTGAACAGGGAAGTTTGCATTGTTTTGAATTGCAACTCAAAAAATAAATAAGCAAATCTCGTTATATAAGCTCCGCAGGCATACGGATTTCTCTGCTCCTTGGCTAGATGCTGCACGTATTTCTGTGGTTTTGCACTGATAGAAGCAGATCGCTGCTTGCCAGCGCGTCCCTAACACGTGGAAAGCAGGGAGCTGTGCTTCCCTAGGGAAGCAGTGCTGGGGGAGCACCACGGGCAATGCTTTCCCCTGCCCGCTGTGTGCCTCATCCTTCTCCTAGCACCATTGCCCCAACGTTCCATTGCTTCACTCACATCCAAACACTCAGCACCAGGTCGGGCTCTGCGCATCGCTCGGGTCCCCCTGCACGGAGCAGGAGGAAGGAGGAGAGCACGGGGGCAGTCGGTGCACCACGATGCTGCCGTCAGAATCAGCACTCTGCATAGCAACACTGAGCTGCACGGGTGATTTACCCAAATCTGAAGGAAGCCACAACAAATAATCACCTGTTTACAAATTAAAAGAGCAACAAAAGAAGCAGAAGGATATGGCGTTGAGCTGCCACATTCAATCAAAACAAAACATATCGTGAGCTTCAAAAGGAGACGTTTTCATCTGGGTGCACTGGAAATGTCTTCACAGCTGAACTGGGGGCATTATGTAAAACACAGAGGCACGCACACAAAGAGAAGGCAAATGATTTGGTTTTAAAAAAATAAATTAGAGAACTGGATTCAGATGATATCTGGGTCACAGATGGGATGGAGTCAGCAGCCTGGCTGAGGTCAGCCCGCAGTGCAGGAAGGGCAGAAGGCAGCGGTGTCCCCAGGCCCTGGTCAGGGGAGGCCAGGGGTCGGCACTGGGAGGCAGCAGCCCCTTCACGTGGAGGGGGATTGCCCAGCCCCTGCCCACAGCTTGTCCCTTCTCCTCGTCACCCTTCCGTGTGAATCCAATCGTCCTTTCTGCTTGGAGAGAGATTGTAAAAACAATTTAATTCTGGGCAAAATTTGCATCTCTGAGCTGGGGAAAGCGTTTTATCTCAAAATGTACACAGGAGTCAGAACGGTGCAGTCACCGTGCTTAAACTGCGAACGGTGCCGAGAAAAAATCCCGAAAGATGTGTGTGTGTGTGCATGATGTGATATGTGCATGATGTGTGTACATACATGTGATGCATGTAGCATCTTTCTCAGTCCTGAGATAGGCGGAAAAAATCTGTGAACTAAAAGAAATCATGAAAACACAAACCCAACACCTCCACCTGCACAACGGGAGACACCCAGCGCCCACCCCTCGCAGGAGCAGCACGCTGGGGATGAAGGCTCCGCGCTCCCATCGGATGCTCTCAGCCTTCCAGCACATCCCTATGAATTTTTATCCCTACGCTCCAGGTGAATGGAGGCCGATGGCGTCGAGACGGAGTTTTGAGCCCCGTTTCGACGTTTCTTTTCTTTCTGAACTTTGCGTCCCTTCGCCAGCGAAACCCAACGGCTCGGGAGGAGCCCGCCGCGGTTGAGGTTAAGCCGTGGTGTGTCTGGGATGAAAGCAAACACGCTCGCAGCGCTGGCGGCGCGAACCAACCAGAGGAGTTATCTAATGCGCCCTCCATGTGACTGCTTGAAGAATATCACAGCACGCACAGCCCCTCTGCGTGCACACATGGCATTTCTAATAGGATCTCTTCTCCCCTCTCTCTCCCCCGCTCTCGCAATCTGTCGCTCTCCAATCTGCCCACTCCGCTCTGTTTTCCCATCCAATGTTCCCCTCTAACACCTCTCCTGCTCAGCAGCCCCGGATGGGCCCCTCGTGCCCCCCCCCAGGCTCTGCCATGGGGCAATGGCATTGGCAGCCAAATTTCCAGCCCGTGGGCACTCGAAGCAGCTAACTGGAGGGTTAAAAAAAACAGAAAAAACCCAGTAATTTTTGCCCTTTAACCAGCACTTAAATATCATGGTAAGTAACCAGCTCCACTAAAAATTCGGTGCCTAAAATCAATTTTTCATAGCGATAGGCTACATGATTAATCCTCAGATCTTGGTGGCTTTTTATGGGAAACTTCCCAAGCACGTCAGCTCTCCCTGTTTGCAGAGGGGAGGAACAGCAGAGGGAGGGGAGCAGCTCGGCTGGGGCTCCCCAGCAGGCTGGGAGCTGAGCGTGACACAAATGAGGTCTCCTGGGCCCCGAGCCTGTGCTCTGCCCATCGGTCTCTGCCTAAGGAACAAATGCAGAGAGGCCCCAGAACGCGTAAATTGAAGCAATGCTTCCCTGTTCCTCGTCGTCTGCAGAATAATTACGAGATGCAGATGGACCTGGAGATGCCCAGGGGCTTGGAGGGCTCAGGGATGTATTTCTGAGATCTGGCTTTTCCTCCAGCCTGTCCTATTGCTCTGCGTGGAACAGCCCTTCAGCCTCTGCAGATGAGGGGTAGGACCAGCAACATAGGCAGCACCAGATCCGTGTTTTAAAATGCAAAAAATCTGAGTTCCTATTAAGGACTGGAGATCACCACCCTCTCCCATAAATCCAACACTGACTCAGCACTGGGCTGATGGCCAGGGGCTCGCTCCTCCGGGATCCCATGGCCCGTATCCCTGCTCCCAGAGTGGATGGATGGGCATTAGCAGCTACAGACACTGATCCCTTTGGCCAGGAGATGGGAGGGATCCATCTCCCCAAACCTTGCACCGTGGAGGCTGATGCCCCCAGGTCCTTGCAGAAGCACAAACCTGGGTTTGCCATTTTAGCGTGGCTTTGATCCATACATCTCTCTATAGATCTCACAGGGTCAGGGCTGCCCCTGGAGACTGGAACACAGCAATGCCCCACCCAGCACAGCTTCCATGCTGATTTCACAGAATCAAGATTCGAAAAGCCCTCTAAGATCACCTAATTCAACAACCCACCTGCCACCAATATTGCCCACTAAATCACCAGTGTGCACTGAACCACTTCAGCAACAGCGAGAAGAATAGAAATACTGGGGAAGAAATTAAAAATGCAAAAGACCAAACCCCTTCACCTAATTCCTATTCCAACGCATGTGAACTTCATTATTTCTTCTTATAAATGATTGATAAAAGGGAGTTTGTACGAGTGTAAGCACAACATTTGTCCGTGTTTGTCCTACATATTTAAAACACAGATTACTTAAGAGATTTTGTAAGCTAAAATGGCCTGGAGTGAGCTGTGCTTTATTCATTGCAGCGCAAAAATCTTAGATGCAATGGCATAAAGGAAAATCTCTGGTTCAACCCCCACACTCAAGTCCTCCTCCTCCCCAGATTTATTTTAGAATAACCCAGCCTTTGACTTGCTATGTTTTGGGTTTAACTAAAGCTCACTGCGGTGTCCGTGCTCCTCCAGCACACTGCACCCCACCACGACACGCACAGCAGTTAGTGGCAATCTCCATGCTGCTCACAAACCTTGTCAAAACATCTCAAACCCCAAAAGTACTGCATATCTTATTGTCTGCGACTTTAGTTAGAAGTGAAGCCCTCACCAGTTCAAAGAATTGGCTTCAAATCAGGGTATTGGAAAATTATGGTATTGACCTTCCAACAAAACATCTGCAACACCCACAGGACATTGTGACGCTTTTCTCGAGACCTGTGAAGAAGGGGGATTGGAACTGGATGGTCCTTGAGGTCCCTTCCAAGCCATGTGGTTCCATGACATCACAGCAGCTGGGCACTGCTTATGCACGGGATAGGAGATGGGACCTTCACAGAGAAGGACAAAGCACCATGAGGCTCTTTCCTGGAGAATACTATCAACTGAAACTTGGAAAGAAAACAATATTATGACAACAAATTTATTTCCTTCAACTGATATTCATTATGAAGTTCGAGCATTAAAACCTTTTGATGCACGCTTCTCAAATACGGCCCTGTGAACCTCTCCATTTATTTGTAGGAGGCCACAGACCCTTTCTGGGCCTGAACATCTCTGTAACACAGCAATTCAGATCTCCTCGCAGCAGCAGCGCTGCTGACTGTGAGAAACCTGAACAACCGCATCACCCGGGGACATTTCGTGTTCAGAGCTTTGAGGATCAAGCCTACTGCAAGGATTGCTGCGCTTCTGTACCGACGGGATGGCCTCCTTGCCTTGGGCAAGTACATCTGTAGAGAAGGAATCCGGGAAGAAATCAGCCATGATAAAGGCGTGAAATGTCACAGCAGTATTTAAAAGGGCTCCCAAGCCGAACCCAAGAACTACAGACCGGTAAATGTGGCTCTTGTCGGCTAGCAAAACTATTTGCAATTATGTATACATACACAAATTCCTGACACCCGTGGTAGATTCAGGTGTGACCAATGCACCCAGCTCAAAGGTGCTGATGCTGCGACAGCACTCACCTCTCTGAAAAGCTTCTGGCCCATTCGCTCTCCAGAAGCTCTTAAGGAAACAGAACTATTGTGGTGTAAGGGGGAATGTCCTCTGCTAAGTAACTGCTTGCAACATGGGAAGGCAAAGACAGGGAGAAACAGCTTTTAGAGGGAGAGAAGTTGCCAGTAGGTTGTCCCATGCACCTTGGGGCTGGGCTCAAAGCACCTGGAGAAGGTCATGGACAGCAAGGTGACCAAACACGGCTGCTGTGCGTTTCTAAAAGATCTCACTACACCTGCCAACAGGGTGCTGGGCTAGCTGGACCCTCACCAGATCTGTTGGGCCATCCTGATGTTCTGCCATCCCATGTTCTGCACGTGCCACTTGGATGTTCCTGACCTTCTGCACCAGCACAGAAGTCTGTGTTACATCTGACAGCCCAGCTCTTCACATCTAGTCTGAAATAACTGCCGTGTCCCATAGCATTTCAGCGGTCTTTGTGCTCTGCAGAATTCTCAGTAATACCTTTTTTAGCCATCTGGGTCTATGGCTGTGTGCTGGATCACTCTGACCTCAGTGTCTGCTGGGCAGGGGCATAGGGTGGTGACGATGCAAGAGCCGAAGGGGGTCCTGGTTGCCCTGCACATGCCGTGCCCTTGCACATCTCTGTTCTTGGGTCTGATGCCTGTGCTCCAGGACGACGACACGCTGTACAGCTGGGTCAATTTTATCTCACAGATCTGTACATGTTCTGCTTGTACAGGTCGGGCGCTGGGAGCAGCGTGCCCACGGGCAGCAGAGCAGCCCCAGAGCTGTCTGGAGGTGCCTGCCCAGGAGAGCTGAGCTGGGGGCTCCCAACTCCCTAAATCAGGCAAAAAATAGGGTTTTTTCTTCATGAGGTGACTGACTCTGGGAAAATGGGAAAGCACAGAGAGAGGAGCTTTCTGAACTGAACTTGAAGCAGTTCCTACACGATCAGATTCAGTTGTGAGTGCTACAGCTTTCCCTTTTTAATACAAACAATTGAAAACCAGGTTAGGGAGGGGCAAAAGCAGTGCCTCCAGCTTTAAATAAGGACACGATCCTATTTGGGTTCCTGATGGGGATGCAACCACCAAAAGAAAAAAAAAAAAGAGAGAGAAGACTTCCAGTCAGGCTACTGCATCCTGATGTGTGCAAGAGGCTGTGTGCATCCCCTGGCACCGCAGCCTGCAGGGTCTGGGGGATGTCCACCAACACCACCCGGACCTTCAGCACCAGAGCAGCCCAGCTCTGAGCCCAGCAGCCGCTCCAGGTCCTCCCCTTGGCCACCTGACTCCAGCACATGCCCAGGAAGCACTCGGTGCTGCTCAGAGCTCGCGGAGCCCGCAGCCGTCCCCTCCAACAAGTGTGACCGTGCGGCAGCGCAGAGCACAGCCCATCCCGGTGCCAACTCGCGTGGCCCCAGCAGAGCCACAGCCGTGCACGTCCCCTCTCCGGGAGCGTGTTTGTGTTCTTGGGAGATTGTTGAAAAATATCTCTGACCCCCAAACATTTACCTTTTGATCGGAGGTTTCCAATGTTGCTGTAGTGTATTAAAGCTGAGATGCTCATAAAAAAACCCTTTGTGTCAACATAGTAAATGACTCTAATTAGGCTGGTGGTGCAATGAAAATGCTTAATTCATTCTGATGAGGCAGAAGGAAGAGCTAAAATGTTTATAGACAATGGGTGAACAGGGAGATATAATGCTGAGTGCCAGCTTTAAATGCAAATTACCGCAGAAATCTTTCCCTCTCCACCATCCCGTTCCTCCCCCTTTCTCTCTCTCTGTCGCCAGCACCACACTGTAATCTCCGAGTGCAGTAATTAGAAGTGAAAGGAGCCACATAGAGGGGCCTCTGAAGGCAACACTAAAGAGAATTACAGAAAAAAATACCTGCCTTTAATAGAAGGCAGCACCATTTTCCAAAGTGCACCACCAGCGCAGCACTTAGCACGGTGGCGGGATCAGAGAGGTGATCATTTGGAGGGGTATTACCGAAATGGTATGGAAATGCGGTGTGCTCCCCCCAGCTGGAGCCAGAGGGGCTGCTGGGGCCGGGGCCATGCTGCTCCTTGGAGGGCTGCCAGCCCCATGCTGGTACCTCGTGCTGGGGGAGCGGTGCTGGCAGGGGGCTGCCCTGCAGCACGAGTGCGGAGCTGCAGGAGGAAGCGGGGCTGCATGCATGGGACAGCCCACTGGGAAGCTGCCAAGAGGGTCAACGTGGAAATCCCACAAAGGGCATCTGTAGGAACAGTCCTACCACCACACTTGCAGTGTCCCAGCTTCTCTTAGAATTTTTACATTTGGTGAGAGAGGTGGAAGAGAATGAAAGAGGACAAAAAGAGGAGAGCAGGCAGCCCATGCTCCACACAGCACACAGGGTGCGACCTCTCCTCTTTGTGCTCATCTGCAGCCACTGGAACTGCCTTTCCGTGGGAGCTGAAGTGAAGAAGTGCTCCTGCTGCCAGCTTGCCCTGTATCCTGGGAGCCCACTGCCAGCCTGGGCAGCACAGCAGCACCCAGATGTGCCCTGGAGCTCCACAGCTGGAGCCTGAGCTGGAACTGGGCTGTGCTGTACCCCCTGTGAATGAAGTGCTCTGGGTCCTGACACACTGAGCACATCCCCCTATCCCCACACATACCACCCCAGTGCAGCAGGAAGAACAGCAAACCAGGAAATCCATCAGCACAAGAGCGTAGCAAATTCCTAGGAGGAAGCTGAAGTTACATGCTGGATTGAAATCTGCTGAAAGTGTTTTCCTTCCTCCTTGCAGCTGTAGTCGGGTGCAGCCTGAGAGGAAGGAGGTGGGGAGCTGCCCTGGAGCACAGCGCTGGGATGGGGCAGCCCTGGGCTTCTGCAGGAGCTGGGAGGGCAGGGGAGGGGGCAGGCACCAGGTGTGGGAATGGGGAGTCCGTCACCTGCTCTCCATGCTCACTCTGGCCAGTTATCACAGTGCTCAGCTCTCCAGGCAGCCTGGGGACGTGTCCTGCCCTTGCAGCGCTGGGCTGAGCCCAGGGATTTCCCCTTGGGAAGCTGCAGGAGCCTGGGGGTGTTGCTGGGGTCAGACCCTGCTGCGTGACCAACCTCCAACCCAGCCAGATTTCCTGACTCAGAATATTTTTACATGCTAAAAATACAAAGCTGTTGTGTTTTCCCATCCTTTAAGCCCAGCTACATCCCAGAGCCCACCCTGAGCACAGCCACACTCCTGCAGGGCCCTCACCGCAGAGATGCCAGCTACATACTGCAATCTGCACAGAGCCTCATCCTGCTCACCCGGCCCCATGCACCCAATACGAGTCAGGACTTGGGAAAAGGCAGAGAGTCCCCCAGGGCCCAGCTCAGCCCCTCCATAGGCGATGCTGCCCGCGAGCTGGGGGTGGTGACACCGGGTGCCCTGGGGACAGCGCGGGCACCGCGCGGTGCCAGCAGCTCCCTCTGCCCGGCCGCGAGCTGCAGCATCCCGGCAGCGCCCGCGCCTGCTCCCTCTGTGTTTGCTCAGTGAGACAGAAGCAATACCAGTTTGCAGCACAATAAACCATGTAAAGGAAGCATCAATTAACTAGAATACATGGATATAGTATTTAATTAACTGATAGGCTCACAGTTACCGTGTGATGTCATGGAAACCTCGAATCTCCTGGGTGCCGCCTCGCACATGCCAACGGGGAATTGGAGCCATTGCAAATCCCGTGTAAAGTTTGAATCCTGGCATTCTTTAATTAAAAAATTAAAAAAAAAAGGGAAGAAAATTCTGACTCTCTTAAGTACCTTCTAATTGACATCAATGTGCACATATCCTTGGTTCTGCCCCTGCAGAACAGAGACCATTAGGCCTCATCCAAGGCCACTGCCATCAGCTGTGGCTTTGTGTTAGGGAAGATGAGGGATGAGCCCACGGGGCTCTAAGCAAAAAGCAAAAGAGGACAAAATCACACTGGATGGGTTTTTCAAGGATGCAACAAAAGCAGAGTGCATTAACGTTGCCTTTGATATGAAGATCTCTCTGAGAAACAAAGCCACAAATATTTCAGGCTGATTTCCTGACTCCTGGATGATGTTTTCATGCTGAGTTCAGTCTGCAGCTTCTTGTTTGGCCCCTTTCAGAGCTACAGCCCTGTACAGACACCGAACCACGTCACCCCAGCAGTTCAGAAAGCGTTGCTTGACCCCACTGGGGAAACTGAGGCAGGGGGGGAGCTGGGGGCCATGAGCCCAGCAGTGAACCGGGGCTGAGTGCCAGCGCTGGAGCAGGGCTGGGGCTGCCCAGCCTTTGTGCTGCATGATGAGCTCCGAGCTGCTCACCCCGACCCGCTGCGAGCTCCTCTGCTCCAGCAGTGCCCACTCTGCATCCCTAACGAGCCCCTCTGTAATTAAAGGCCCCTTTTCCCCATGCCAGTGGAAGGTTTTGAAGTGGAACCTTTGTAGCCCATAATCAAATGCCACTGATCAGCCTCAAACACTCCAAGATAACGTTACCCCTCCAACTATAAGCAACAACACTTCAATTCCATTTGCCCTACACTCACTTTGCCTCAGCAGCTTCCATTGCAGGAAAAATCCTGGACTCAGAACCATTAGGCTGAGATTTATTGTATACCTTCCCTCAGTGCTTTGACAGCAGAACGTTAGACCTAAACACCAAGACAGGAACGAGGGGGTTATTTTCTGTGAATGAAGGTGTGCGTGAGCTGTGAGTGTCCATTGCCTCTGTTTATGTGCAAACGAGGGCAGGGATCCTTCCTGACAGAGCTCCAGTGCCCTCCCCTAAGGGCATTGCTGATATATTACCTTGGAAAGAGAATCACAATTTATTCATTCAAACACAGAGCTAAAAGATAGATGTGCACCGGAATATTTTGAAATATGACATTATATATAAAATGAAATAGGGGGAAGCTAAATTACACAGCTATAATTACTTAGAGTTCAGGTGGCATCATAAATAATCTATTCACAACTCGTTCAGTGTTTATTATGTCACCAGAGCAATGTAATTAACGTGGTATGGATGGGAGCTACACGAGGCAGATGCGTAAGACACGCAGATCAAACACGGCGACGCGAGCGCGACAACGCACAAACACGGGTGCCGTCATTCACGAGAATTCATACAAGGTGGAAAAGCAGAAAGCAGCAAGCTGACAGCGTTTAGGCCCCAGTCCTTCCCACAGACGCCTCTTTGGAATAGCCAGAGTTAAATTTATGGCATGCTTCAGTGTTTACATTGCAGAGGTATATTTAGTTTTGCATTGGCTAGGCAGTGTTATTTATGAAATTCTTTTTCTGCTGCTCTCAAGTCCTGGCTGCTCGGGGTCAGGTGGCTGCAAGGAAGGAGAAGCTGCCAAACACAACGTGGGATCAGCAAGTCATCCTCATCCCACCTGCACCACCAGGGCACGAGTACGGACACCCCAAATAAACTGCTAGAAAATTAGAAATAAGGCGTTAGGCAAAAGCATTAAGAAACTCTCAGAATATAATACAAAGGGGGAAAAAGAAGACTCAGTATTGCAGTTAGATTCATCAGGAAACATCACCCATTTCAGCCTGAAATCCCCAGGTTTCTCCACTCGGAGCACTTGCTCCCAGGGCTCTGCTCGCCCAGCGCAGGAGGGGAGCTCCAGCAGCACACCAAGGTGCCTTTGCCAGCTCAAAGGAGGAGTGAGATAAGCAGGTGGCAAACTTTCCATCAGAGGAACAGAAAGGTCAGAGGAATAGTCTTGGAGAGGGTTTGCTTGGGGTATGACAGGGTGAGGGACTGGAAAATAACTGCTTCTCTGAGCCCGAGGTGTCCTTAAGTTTGAGTTGCTTGAATCATGAGAATATTTTTAGGGTCCTTGAAAAGCAATTTGATTGGTGTTACTCCGCTCCTGACTCACTCCTTCCCCTCTCATAACATTTTCTGGTTGCCATTTCCCTATATATTATTTTTTCTAATTTTGGTTCTGTAGCTGGGAAAGCTAAAGGGAGAAATACGAGGTGCCAACTCCCACCAATCCCCCCAAATCAGAGGTGAGAACGTGGGTCAGAAATCACATTTTTCCCCTTACACATTCCTTCCACTTTTTGCTGCTGCTATTTGCAGACAGCTTGCTGCATGCCTCTGCACGGAGAGGAGACCCAACACAACGTGCCAGCAGAGGAGCTGTGCTTTCTCTTCCACCACTTTCTTGGTCAAATCCACTTGCTGTAAGAGCAGAACAACTTCTCCCCAGCCTTGAGCTGTTGGGGGATTCCCCAGCACTGCCTGGGGCCCCCTCCATGCTCCCCACCCCCTCCAAGCAGAGCGAGCCCCAAAGGATGCCTGCTTCCATGGGCAATCTCAGCTGGGCTGCAAATACATCATTTATTTGGAAGACAGGAAGATGGTCATACAAAACATGGAACTCCAGATAGTTTTGACCAACTCAGGATTTCCTTTCCCCAAGCTTTGGCACAACGCTGAGCTTGCTCCTTGCCATGAAGATCGTCAAGAGATGGACGCACAGCGGAGGCAAGTGCAGTGTCTTTTATTAAACAGCATCTGCCCTTCTCCTGGATATATTGCTTTATGCCAAGTGGTGTGGATGATTTTTTTTTTTTTTTAAAGTAAAGAATATTTAACGTCATCTAAAAAGAAAAACGACCCCTTAAATTATTTGTGGCACGTCCTCTGCGCTGCGGAGGAACAAAGCTCACTCTCCCCATGTGCTGCACCGGAGTTCGGGAGCAGCAGTGACAGTCAGGAAAGAATTTATGGTCCCGGGGGAGAGATCTGTCAGGGTCCTGCAGAACGAGATAAAATATTTCAGGGATGTGGTTTTTTTTTTTTTTTCATGGGGGTAGCAGAGATGAAAGATGCAAATCCATCTCCCATGGACCAAGACCCCATCCGCACTCCTTCCCCTTGCAGAAGACACTTGGGTTTGCAGAAGGAAGTGAATACTCAGGGTTTTTTTTTTTCCACGATGCTCTTTTCTCTATTTCTAAAAAGTTCCCCAACGTGAACAGGAATCCTCCAAAGGTTCTCGAAAAAGAAAGCAGCACACTGGGCTCTTACCACTTTTTTGAGCATGAGTTCTTCAAGGCACATTCGTGATGAACGCATTCACGCACGCTTGCAGAGGGCACCCCGGGCAGGTGCCACCATGCACACCGTGCTCAGCCTCATGTTTGTTGGCTGCTCCAGCAAAAGGTCACTGCTGGTCCCAGCTGGGCAGCGGCTGGGTTATGTTCCAGGACCTGCTCTCGAGGACCAAGCCCATTGCAAGCTGTCATTCTTAAGACCTGCACTGAAAACCAACACAGATCCCACACATTTGTAGCAATGAGAGGCAGCTGCTTGGTTCTTAGTAGTGGAGTGGAACATCACGTTGCTGAACAGCTGCATCAGCATTTTAGGTCTTCTCCTCCCACGACACCATCTTTTGAGATCTACCCAATTTCTTCTTCCAGGAAGAATGTTCTTCAGGAGCATCCTTCCATTTACAGATCCTTTCTCTCCTGTGAGCCAGAACTGCCCAGAACACTTTAAACAGGAAAATGGATCTATTTAGTGTGCTCTTCCTGGCTCAGAATCTGCCATGGCAGATCCCTGCTTACCCACCAGCTTCCACCCACACACCTGGAGCACTGCCTTAGCAGCCAGCATGATTCAAGTGGCAAGGGACAAACTCTGGCTGACCCTTAGCACATCCTGAAGAGCCTTCAGCTTAGGTTCCTCACCCTGAAGCACACCTTAGCTTTAACAACTCAGAACAGGACAACAGACAGGGACGTGACTGCCAGCCCTACTCACACCTGCCCACCGAGCCACCCTGCTCATCCATACAGATTGTGCTCAGTGCATGGCAGCAGGGGCTAAAACCAAAGCCAACCACATGCATCAAACTGGAGGAACGCTGCCTCTCTCCTGCTGTGCAGAAAGGCCAACAGCAGCGTGTAGGTTTGCTGACCATTTGCAGTAAATGCAAGTAGTTGCAAAGCCTACTTCAACTCTAACAGTTTTTTTTCTCCCCTGCCCTAAGCCTCCAAATGAAATCCTTCATTGAGGGACTGATTTGTCCAGAGCAGCACTACAAGATCTGGTCTTACTGTACTCAGAGAGATGTTTATGGCAGGCTGACGTGACTGCCAACGTGAGCCCAGCTCTCTTCCTGTAACACCTGCAGCTCGCAGAACCTGGAGGTGAAGGCAAGCATCCTTGTCTTTACACACTGATGATGTAGAACACAGTGAAGAAATTATTACTCAAGCCCAACAATGTCTGGGCCTTTCACAGTGTCACAGAGGTGCCCTGGTGTCCCATCTCTGTTAGAAAGAAGGGCTACCACAGCCTGGTGTTGGTGCATGGCTCATGAAGGCTTTGCAATGCTATGGAGGTGCACCGACCTCCAGGGCACTGAGGACCCAAATCCCCCAATCTGCACACGTTGGGCATTTACTTCCCCAGCACCCAAATAGCTGCACAGCTGCTGGGATAACAGTGGGAAATCAACACAGAAACGTTCCCCATCAGACAGCCCAAATGCCTGAGCCCCAGACTGCCCAGAGCCCTGTCCCTGCCACCACCCTCTGCTGAGCCCAGCCCCAGCGTGGAGCAGTTTGGAGCAGGGATAATTGTGTTTGAATCTACAGGGTACCAATTTTCCAGCAAAGGGGTTTTAATCTAACATGCAGATCTCTTGTCTACATTCACATCACCCCAGAGACCCATAACATAGGTCATTTGTGCATACACAATCTTGGTAATAGGATGCACAGTTTTCAAATGGCTAAATCTGTAGAGAAGAAGAAAATGTTATTATAGGAGGAAAAAGAAAAGATTAGCTCACAGGCTGAGATCGTGTTTGCCAAGTTTCCACCCAGAGAATTATTCCAGTACCGAGTTCTATGCTACCAAAATAAGGGGTTTATACAGCAGGCGTTGTGCCAGCTTTTTGGCTATAATTATAGTGTTTTCCTCTCTCCAGTTCTTTATTGATATCTGGATATTTTTTTTTTTTAAAGGAGGTGGAGAAGCGATTTTATACATTCAACAAACCACAGCAACACTCGATGCAGTTAAGACCGGGAAGTTTTAACAACCTGCCAGCCTCCAACTTCACAGGAAATGTCAGTGCCACCATCAGACTTTAGAGGAACCCCAGGGATCCATTACTGTGGTTTGAAGATGGCCCTGCACTTCCCTTTCAAGTGAGCGCCGGAGCCGCTTGCTTCATTCGGTTGCTGCTGTGCTGCACAATATTCCTTTGAGGAGATGCTTTGCAGTGACAAAATAACTGCTGACAATGTGAATATCGACTTCATTTTAATTTTGTTTTACATTTTCTTTGGTATGTTTTGATCCTAAAAAAATCTTTAGAGTGCAATTTTTTTTTTTTATGATAATAAAGCAACTATTTATACAGCAGCATGGCATCGTTCCGCTGCTGCTCCCCCCACCCCTTCCCACTCCCCCCATAGGACAGAGCTGTGAAGGCACAACATCCCCATGACATCCTCAGTGGAGCTTCTGTAAGGGAAAGGAGCAGGAGGGAAGAAGTACCCTAGAAAATGTCATGTAAAATAGGGCAATGCTGTTTGGATGATTTTCCTTGCAAGACATAAAAACAAACATTAAGAGAATGTGATGATGTCAACACGGCTGACAGGGCACCAAGCCCTGGTGGCAGACGTTGCATGTAGACAACACCACTTTCCCATCCCATCAAAAAGGGGCAACTGGCAGCAGCATCCCAGAGAGCTCTTCTTCAGGGATGCAGAGGACTGAAGCCTGAATAAATCCCCTGCATCAGGGACATCAGTGCTCCTCCTGAAGACATCGCTCCTTCATCCTCTTTCATAATTCCCGGAAACTTCTACAGCCATCGCTGCACTGAAATTAAAATGCCATCAGCCCGAACCCAGGAACAATTAGCCCGGCTGAGATGGTTCCCGATAGTCTTCTGCGTGATAACCAATATCCAATATTCCTCCACATTGTGAGATCTCTGTAAGTGAAGTGACATCTCTTGCTGGACAAAGCCTGGAAATGTTATCCTTCGGTGATAGGAATCCTAAGGGGACCTCCATTCTCCCTGGCTCGAAAGCTCACTTAATTGTTGCAGTTGCTGGAAATTTTAAGCACTTTCCCCCGCCGCTATGCCAAGTTGCGTTAAGCCCTTTGTCTGCCTGATACGCGCCAAGCAGAGGCGCAGGGAGATAAGGAGAGCGCTGGGAATTGCACAAACCCACTCACACAGCAGGAGCTCCCTCATCCAAGCTCATTCCTTCAGCTTTGCCACCACTTCCACCGCTCAGTATTGCGGTCACATCGCCGGAGCCAGCAGCTCCCTCACCCCCAGCCCAGAAGGACTGAGACCAGGGCCCCAAATTCAACACTTGTTTTGTCCATCTCCCTTCTGCATCTTTGTTTTCCAGTGTAAATGTATAGATTTGTGCTACTTATTTCAGTATCCCAGCAGCTAGGGGGGTGCTGGAGGACACCAAGTGCTCTCTTGTACATCAGAAAACCCATTGCTTTCCCCAGAAGGTGACAATGATGGAAAGCACCTGATTGTCCAAGAACAAAAACTGAGCCTGAACTGAAACTGAGCTCTGCATTTCTGAGCACCCTCCTGAGCTTCCCAAACAGCACAGCAGGATCCCAGCAAGGGGATACAGCACACAGCAACTTCACAGAGCTGCTCTGAGTTTGGGCCGTATCTGAGAGCACTGCTGTGCCCCAGGCGGGTGCTGCATCACTGCCTCTGCACCGCTGCTCCTGCACAAGGGGCTGAAATAGCAAATGTTGGATGCTTGCCTCATGAAAACAAGATGAAGTCAGAAAAAATATCAGTGCCTGTAGCATTAGCAGCATTACTTGATGGTATTTGTTCCTGGAGGTCATACCTTACTGCAAAGCCATCGGGAGGCAGTCAGCCAGGAGAGACTGCTCTGCACATCTGTGCTTGGTCACTGCATTGGAGATCAGAGCTGATCCCTCTGGCACGGCTGGTACCATAGGGTTCTCCTCCAGCAAAGTGTTCTTGTGGAACTTCCCAATTTCCTATCACTTTAAAAATGATGCCAAGACTAAAAAAAAATAATCCAGCATTTTAGGGTAACAATTGGAACATTTTGTTTAAAAATTAACTGGACTGTAGCTTGAAACCCACGCCCCACTAATCACAAAAGCTCTTTGGCCAGTCCTCCCCTGCCTGAGGATTTGAAGAACATCATCTACAGGCACTTCTTCCACTGAAGGATTTTAAAAATCCCTATCATTCCTTCTTCAAGAAGAAGTTTTCCTAATAAACTGATTTTCTTCCTTCTTTTTTAGGGTGACATCAGCAGTGGTTGAGCAAGGCTACCAGGACCTGTCCCAGCACTGCTCATGGAACTGTGTTGTCTGTTGCACGTTCAGCAGAGAGGACCCCAGCTCCATCCATTTCAGCAGAGCTATGATTTATAGCACAGCAGACCTGGCCCACAGTTCCCACTCAGACACTGCAAGGTCCCATTTGTCCCCTCCCTGCTCACTAAGTGACACCCCGCAGCCAAGAGCCCTGCTGCCTTCCCCAGCCCAGCAGCAGCCCCAGCATTAACCTCCTGTGTCCCCTGCAACGCTGTTCCTGCAGATCAGCAATGCTCATCCCCACCCCAGAGCTGATTTCATGGCCGCTGGAGGCAGGCAGCAGCCTGACATTGGCCCAGCACAGTGTCACCGTTGTCACCACTCAGTGAGACGGGTGCTTGCCAGGAGCAGGTGGCTCAGGACACTGCCTGGATTCCTCCTCAGAAAAATGTATTAGTTTTAAATGCAAGTTGCAGCTTAGAAATGCCAAGAAATTCCTCCTGCCACAGGAACGTTTCTGGAGCGCAGTGCTGAATTAAAGGCATGCAGCTTGCTTTCAGATCCACACGGACACAGCTGAGGGATAAATTCAGCTGCGGGTGTGACAGCTCTGGTCAGTGGCAGTTAAGGACAGGAAAGCAACCATGCCTGGGTGGCTTTGGGACCAGAGCACAAATTGTTCCTCACAGAGATTCCTATTAGTAATATTTGCATCTTGCTAATAGAAATCCAATTACTCAGAATGACTAGAAGCACTTTTTTTTTTTGCAAAATTTGCCTTATTCCACAAAGGGATTTTTGCTTCATCGTCACTTTACTTTCGTCCCCCATGGTCCTCGGGGACGCAGCATCCTTCAAGGACGTGTCAGCAGAGCACGCTATCCCGTCATGCTCCCGCTTTGAGGCCTAGCAGCTGAATCACCCCCAGCCCTATTTTCTTTTGCAGTGTTAGATTAGCGAGAGGGCTTATGACCTGCCATCTGTCACTGCAGTCTGCTGACTGCGAGCTCTGCTCTCGCCGCAGCATTGCTGAGGAGGTGGAAGGCTTCGGGGAAGGGAGGGAGGCGGGGGGACCTTCCTTCCTGCTGCTGCTCCTTGCTCCAGAGCAGAGCTCAGCACAGGAGCCCGATGAGGATGCACGGCTCTCTGATGTTCCCCTGCTATGGATTTGGTATAGGGCTGTGTTTGCTGTCCAGGGGCTTTGCAGCTCAGCGGTGCCGTGGAGGCAGCCCGTGCCCAACCTGCGGCTCCCGCATGCTGTTCCATCACACCTGCTGAAGCTTCCCCAGCCCTGCCAGGGAGAGCCAGGCAATGTGACCATGCATCTGGTTTCCTGGCAAGGAGAGGATTGCCTCTGGAACCGTGCCAGAGCAGTCCATCTCCTCCAGAAAATTGTGTGCAGGGGGAGAAAATCAGCCCTGCACACAGCCCCACTTCCATAGAGCAAGGAGAGAGCTGCATCACGGCCAGACATGAGCCCATGGTGGTGCAACGGGGCCAGAAAGCAGCCCGTGGGTTTGGGAAGACAGCGCCTGGCCACTGCTGCACCTCCCACTGGGCATCACCTCAGCCGGGCACAGAGCTCCTGCCTGGAGGAGCTGGCACTGCAGCACGCTGTCCGTGAGGGTGAGGGAGCCATGTTCCACCTCCTGGGGGTTTGCTTGAGGAAACGCTCGCTGCATAACTTCCCCAACGTTTGCCACTGAGTAGAACTGTGCCAAAAGTTACTGGCTGCATCCCTACTAGAGCAGGGGGAGCTTTTTCATATCTGCTCATTTGTGTCTTAAAAATAAGACAACGCAGGGCTACAGGGACAAAGGCCATAGCAATGAAACCACGGGATCACGCTTCTCCCCATCGCAGTTCTCCTTCATCCTCCTCTTCCTAAAATGGCTTCTCCTTACTGCCTGGCCTTGCTCCATGCCCCAGACTGAGCTCCCCATTCTTCTGCTGGGATGTGCTCCCAGCTCACTGCTCCCAGCCTCCAGTGTACACCTGCTGACACTGGGAAACCCCAACACAAGGCAGAGCCATCAACTAGGGGACGGCGGACCCACATGGCACCCATGCAGTGAAGCTGCCCAAGCACTGAGATCGGGCATCTCAGCCAGACCCCGAGCAACTGCAAATTAACACAGAGGGTGAGCTGCCACCTCACCAAAGCATCCCTTTGCGCAGAGCCCCTTCCATACCCACAGGTAAGCATGGCCATACCCCCCTGCATGCCCTGCTGCCCATGGCCCACCCAGCAGATGGGCAGGCTGACACAGAGCCCGCAGCCCAGCACTGCCAGCCCTGCTCCCTGCAGGGCTCCGTGAGCTCACCGCAGAGCTGTGCCTGAGGCAGGGCTGCACACATGTGGGCAGTGATGTCAGCAGGCTGATATTTCTAGAAATGAGATTATCCCGGCTCCTAATTGCTATCATCAGCAAGTGCCACCGAGCCAGGGCTGCCCCTGGACATCTCCATTCGTGCCCTCTGTCAGAGTATTATCTGGATGGCAGCCTTGGCAGCCGTGGCTGTTTGGATACCCAGAAACCCCAGGTCCCAAGCCCACACCAATCCTCTCATTGCACTGCACACAGCTTTTGGGTTTGCTGCGAGTGGTCAAGCTCTTTTTGCAGCATATGTGCAGCAGGGCTAACACAGCTTGAAAAATCGCTGTACACATGTTCCGTGGTGCAGATGCACGTATTTCTGTACAAGATACCTCTACCAGGAGCACGACACCTTTTATCATCAGACAGCAGGACCCAAGCATTCAGCACAGCTCCGACGCCGCGCGCCTGGGCTGTGTGTGCAGGCACAGGGCGTGCAGAGGCATCCCATTAGCGGGCTGTTATCCCTCCAGCCACCGCACTCAGGGATGCTGCAGGAGCACAGTGAGAGGACAGACAAAGGACAAGGACATGGGCTGTGGCATCACAGTAGAAGCTGTTCAGCTTCAGTTTTTCTGAGGCTGCTTGGCCCCTCGCAACCCAAGCAGAGCACAGGAGGTGCTGTGCAGAACTGTTGAGCACCAGTGGGGGTGATGCAAGCTGGATTTGGGCACACCAGAGGTCTCACTAAGGGCTTCCCACTCCTGGACCAGGCAGCCTACTTCCTAGCACTGCACCCAGGTACATGATCAGGCTGCAGGCACAAGACAAGTTTCCAGCAACGCCCAAGTTCTGGTGCCTGCAGGACGCAAGGAACCAACCCTTGCATATAGAAATGCCAGTGAGCAAGTCTAGGGGGCCAAAGAGCACTCTGCCCCTTTTCCACCCCAGAGGCCCCATTAAGCCCTACAGGCCCCTCTTTGCACCAAGAGCCCTGCCCTGGGTTTTCTAGAGGATGCTTCACAACACAAACTGTGCACATCAAATTCTTATGCATCAGACATGCAGAGAAGCTAAAAAGTCATTTGGAAATAAGGAAGTGTGCAAGTTACTCTAGCTCGAGGGCTCTAGTAATTTATGCACTGAGAATTTATACAGGTCATGTACCTATTTACTTTGCCATGCTCTAAAAAAACTGCACAGTTACCTTAGCAACTTTAACATTGCGAGAGAGCGCAGAGCTTTCTTAAAGAGACATTGTCAGGAGCGGTCAGCCTGACCGGCCGGCCCCATCTGCTGCAGCTGCATTTTCCCCTCACATCAAACGTGTTTTATTATTTTAACAATGAACAACCCATCTCAGAACTCATTGACATCATCTAACGGTAAGCAAAAACAAGTCTGCCATGTGCAAGAATGAAAAAATGCCATCAGAAATGCACCGAATTTCCTCGTTTCATCATCCTGACGTGTTCTGAAAGCTTGAAATAATTTTTCAATTTGAGGAAATTGCCTGGACTCTGTAAAAACAGAAAGCATGCTAGTTGCACCTTGGGGGCTTTTGGATTTAAAAAACATTGAATAAGAAATCCAATAAGCTGACAAGGCAATCAGCACCCGACCTCTCCACGTTGTTTTAGTTTGCTCTCATCTCTCCAGGATTTTTCTCCAGACGTGTTCATGGAGTGTTTTTCCCAAAACCAAATTAAAAGAGTTTCTGGAAAAGGCTCCTGAGCAGCCAAAATGCAGCAGTAACCATTCAGAAGAGAAATACCTTCCCTGGCCACTCAGAGGTGATTTTGGTTGCACTCCATCAGCTGCCAAAAGCCCTCACCCCCTGCAGCCATTGGTTGCAGAATGAAGCTGTGATAGGACACAGTCAGGGCACGACTGCTACAGGAAACCACCAGGAGTTTGTTAGCCCACAGGCAGGAATGGCCTGGAGATGCTGCACCGGCTGCAAGCTTGGCCCTTCTCATCCTCCTAGCCAGAGATGCAAGTCAATGCAAAGTACAAAGCACAGGATAAAATATCACTTTTTTCCATACCTATGTAATAACTACCCAGCTTTCACCAAAAATATTAACAATTTATCTCCCAAACAACTCTGATCTTGCAATCCTTAGGGAGCACACAATAGATTTGCACAGCTTTTGTTGTTGTTAAGAGCCATAAACACAGCATATTTTCTGCAGCATGCTGCAAACATCAGCGGTGCCTCTCTCCTACACACAGAGGTTGTGCTGAGCTGGGGCAGGGAGCATGGGGAAGAAAGCTGTAAAACCCTTTTGCTGGACAACAGCTTTACCCCTACATGATCAAAGTAATTTTATAGAACTTTTCAATCAAGAGGACAGTAACAAGACTCAGGCATGTTAGATGCTGGTGAATAATCTATGCCTCTGATGAAACCCTACAGCAGCAGGCCCAGACAGTTGTATTTTAGGAGGGTTCTGCTTGAAAACTAGGAACAGTATCTAGTTTTTTTTAATTTTTTTTCCCCCATACTTATTTCTATCCCTTTTCCTGATTTGCACAGCACACTCAGGGCACAATGTGGGAGCATCCAGAGATCCCATGAGCACTCCTTCCAAAGCCACTGGGCAGGGCTGGGAACCCAGTGCTGCTTCCTGTCCAACACAGCCCAAGCTCAACCATTTTCTTTCATGATTGCACCCAGCTGTCCCATCCACACCCAGCAGCCTTCCCCTGCTTTGTCAACAGCCTCAGCAACAGCACCCCAGGGTCGTGCTGCCCATACAGGTCTGCAGACTGAGCATCAGCAGGGCATGGAGCAAATACCCAGTGACATCAGTCCTTTGCATCACTGACCCATGGAAACCCACAGTGAATATAACGCATTTTAAGTCACATGGGTGTGCAAGAAAATGCCTATAAGAGAGATGCTCCAGCAGACCTGCACCAAGGAGTGAGTCCCTGGCTTTCAGAGCCTCCTACACACACAGCACGGCTAGGATGAGCACAGCATCCCTATTTCTTCCCCACCAAAGCACAAGCCTCATCCCCTCCGTTCCCTGCCCCAGAGCAGAAGGAGGCTGGGAGATGAGAGGAGCCTGGAAGAGGCCGATGGCTCTGCTCCCATCCTCCACCCGCGTCCGTTTCTCCATAGAAGGAAGCAATCTGCCTCCCGTGCCCAGGTACCGCAGGCAGCGCGCCGCTTTGCCAACGCACTGTCAGATCCGTGCCGCGTCAGAATGAGCCCCGCCACATTAATTCAACTTGGTGGATTAAAAAAAAAAAATTAGAGGGAAGGCAGGACAAGGCAGAGCAGATGGCTGAGGACAGATACTGCATCCCATTCTTTCTTGCTCTGCAAGAAAACAGCTTCACTCTGCTGTTTGTCATGCTGCTCCTAGCTTTCTTCTCTTTATCTAAAAAAATGTAGAAATTGGTGTCCAAATACCCAATGTTTCCATGTTTTTGTTGCCTCTACTTAAATTTCGTGCATTTCCATCCCTGTTGCAGCTCTCCAGGCCACATGGCACAATGAGGGTGCGATTGCTACGAGATAATCACACCCTTGGGGTGTTATTAAGCACAAGGCTATGCCTCGTGCCTCCCGCTCTCCGGGGATGTGATTATATCATGATAACCAAACTCCCCAGAGACACCTTATTGCAATTATGACATTTCTTTCAGGTTTATGTATGAATACATTATTCAAGAAAATTACTTTGATCACCAGAAACTTCCACTTAGTGTTCAAATACTTAAACTGGATGGTTTACAGAGATGAAGTTCCTTCTTTACAGTGTTTGACAGGGAGAGAAACGGGGCTTTTAATCCAAGCAGAGCAGCACAAGGGCCTAATCACCAACACACACTGGTGATCTCTTATTTAGGGTGGCAGTTTTTCCAAATAACCCAACTAAGCAAGTCCTATTTTGGCTGCTGCTGCGCCTGCAGAATTAGCCCAGCAAACAAATTCTCTAATCAACAGTTAAAGATTAAGAAGAAAAAAAAAACTGAAGGCAGAACTATTACCTTTTAGCTTCATAAGCACAAGGCCCTAGATCACTCAGGCATCAGAAAGCAAGCAGCAGTGCCTCTTCCTGACCTTATAAACTTGGCTGCACTACTTTAACTTGAATGGTGCCACCTGTGCAAGGCAGCCAGCATCACAGCCCTGTGCTCCAGATGACCTCCAACCTTTGTTTGCAGCGACTGGCCCAAATGCTCCAGCAAAACTCGTTAGTTAAATGCACCCACCTGCCTCCCTGTGCCACGGACACCTCGGTGGCAGCAGGAGCCGCTTGCACAGCTGGTTTTCTGCTTCCATTGTGGTGAGAAGAAAATAAAAAAGATCAGATTCACAATGCTGAGGGGTTAAATAGTTTTGGGGCCAGCATTGCCTGCACAGATTAGTGGTAGGGCAAAACCGAGGTCACACGAGAGGCCAGCACAGTGCCACAGATGGATGGTGCTAGCTGATAAAAGGTGTGGCCAGAAGGTCTCCAAAGCCCATAAGGATTCTTCAGGGACCAACTGAATTAAAACAGAGAAGCAGAAATAACACCTGCACCCCAATAGGAATGGATGTTCCCTTGAGAGCTCTGGACTCAGCAAGAGGGCACTGCGGGTCTGTCCCTGTGTTTGTTTTGCTGACCTTGGCTAAGCGTTTATGAAATACATATTGGTTATCGACCGTGCTCCTCACCAGAGCGGACCCAGCAGTTAGCAGCACGGCTCTGGTGTCAGAGAAACACAGAAAGCATACACACGTGTTGGAAAAGAGGGCACGCTGTGTGTGCCCAGAGAAACAGCTTTGTAAATGTGCATCAAAGCGCAATGGCATCATCCCTAGGCTTAAAAAATGCTTATGAACCAAACCCTGTCAGTGTGGTTATATGTATTATTTCAAAAATAATAATAATCCAGAATGGGATGGGAAACACAAAACGTCAGTGTGCACAGCAGAGCAGCCTCCAGCCAGCTGAATGCTCCTGCTCTGGGGACTCGATATTCTGAAGATGTTCCTCCCCCACTGGTGACCAACAGTGCTACTCCCTATTTCCCATTCCCATCCCATATTTCCCACCGAAGTTCCAGTCCACGTCCACCTGCTTTCTAAGCATTTGTGCACCTTATTCCGAGTTTTGATCTCTAAAAAAGAAAACACCTTTAAACCGGCCGTGCTTGGGGCTTGCAGCTAGCAGTCACGCTATGCCAGAGCTCCCTGGTTTTGTGAGACAGAATTTGGCTGTGGTGGGCTTTAAGGCAATACAGCCTCTTATTTGGGAACTGTAACCAAGCTTTAGGAAACAGCAGAACGTGAGGGACGAGGAAATGAGAGGCACTTTTGATTTCTGTGGAGCTGTCTGTGCTGATGCCTCCTGAACCCTGGTGGCCAGGAAATGGCGGCTGCAGGCCCAGCAGGCCCAGGCCACGCACCTGCACTCCGAAGGCTGCTACGTGTGCTGAAGGCCTCGTCCTGCTGTCACACCTCCACAAACCAATTTTGTGGCACAGCCTCACCTGCAAACATGGCACACAGCACTCCCAGTCCCTGCAGGGACTCCTGATAGCTCCTGCGATGCTCCAGGCCCGGCCCCAGCCTCCCCCCGCCCTCGTCGCGCTCACACCTCACACCCTGAATCCGGGAAGCGTCAGAAATTCTGTTACACAGGTGATGCCTCGCTTACAGCAGCCATGAGAATGCTTCTGCCACAAAGCCAAATATATCTATAAAGTGCTAAAGATAATGACAGAGCGTGCATGAGCAGCCTCCCGTCGCTGCGTGGCTGTGGGTGAGCTTCGTGCAGCCCTCACCCACTGCTGGCAACCAGTGAAGGTGACTCCATGCAGCTTATCTCCGATAGTTTACCAAGTTAATTGAAACGAGCTTAAAACCAGCTCAAATGATCAAATTCCTGTGCACACGACTTTATTTCTATCTCTTCGGCAGCGTGAGAGGCGATCCGCGGAATGACAATGCGACAGAGAGCAGAGTGCCAAGAGAGCTGCCCAGCAATGCTTCAGGGGGAAAGAACGGTGAGCACGGCTACGGAGCGTCCATTGATACACAGCCCTGCTTGAAAACACTGAATGGTGGGGATGGTTAACAAAAATATTAGTGCAAATAGAATAATTCTGAATGTTACTGCGAACTGGTGCTTGCAACATTGGCACTCGCTGCTCTCCCAGCCTTTTTCAAACACTGTTTTTCTTTGTGTTATGGATTCGAGCACTCCTGCGCTGTCAGGGAACTTGCCCCATGCTCGCCCCACACCGCAGTGGGAAGCGGTGCCACAGGGCCAGAACCCGGCATGAGGATGGATGGAGGGTGGCACCAGGCTTCTGCACCGGGACCCGCTCGTGGGGACCACTGTGTTCCTTGTGAATGCCAGTAATAAACACAGTCTGTATACAAGCAATGGTCCTTCGGGCAATTAGCAAGAGAAATAATTATATTTTTTAAAAAGCACCCTTAATGAATCAGATCCTCTGTTTATAATGAATATATTGATCGGGAGAACATCTTGCATCAGTGCCTTTCTCAAAGCTAGGTAACTCTCCTCGTGGTACCAAATGAATGTGCTTGCTTTGGTGTACTTGGTTCTCATAAGGACAATTACGCAAGGACAGCATCGATGCTGCCAGAAAATGAAATCAAGAGAGAGGAACTGGTGGCTGCCAAAGCTGAGCTTGAACCTCCTGAAATCCGATTCTCCCCCGAAGACACAGCTCCAGCCCGGCAGGATTTGCAGAGGTGACACAACTCACAGCACATCCCCGTGCTGTAAAATTCATTGAGGGCAGGAGAAGCC
>WBMW01005576.1:243179-259887 GCA_013396635.1 Penelope pileata
AAAAAAAAGGAGAGAGAAAGAAAGAAATCAAATGCTCAGATGCTAAAGGACCGGATTTTTTCAAATAAATGCACAATGAAAGGTTATGCTGTCATTAAAGAAATAGCCAACACTTTACAGCACAGTTAACACAGGGCTGCAGCAGACACTTTGCATTTGCAGCTAATCTGCTGATGATTAAACGAGCTGTTATGGAGCATTTGCCCTGTTGAACTAGGTTTTTCTCATCCTTATTAATCATTCATTTTACACTACAGTAGCCTCCTGTCTTTAAGCAAAACATTTTTTTTTTCCCTTTCGTCTTTTTTTTTCCTTTCAATAAGGCAAATTTAGCTTTTTCTTCCTCCAGTGATGTCCTTTATGATCACAGGAGCAGATAGCTGAATCAGAGCACGAACAAAACCTGGGAGAGCTCTAAAGAGCGTGGGGAAGCAAATTCTTTTTGCAGCAAAACTTCAGGAGTTAAAAGTAGAGGACATGGCTGGAGCCACTAAGCCCTGGTGTAAACACGGCCATTTAAGAGGATTTGCATAGCATTTATTAACCTTCCGCAAGAACTACACAGACCCCAGTCAGGAAAACAACTGTGTACACATGTTTGATTCACTCTTGTTATCGAAATACAGCTTCTGCCAGCCCCTCTGCAGGCCTTCCACAGGCAGATCACACTGGGCTTTGGGAAGGGGTGGGCACACCCAGCCCTGCTCCTTCTCCTGTGGGGTTTTGGGAGACCTGGAGTTTTCCAGCGAGGTTTCTGCTGGATGCTGGGAGCCCCCAGCACCTTGCACATCCTGGCAGTGCTCCATGGTGCCAGCACCGCCAGCTCTCCTCCATCACTCTCCCTGATGCCTGTGGCCACATAAGCCATGCATCTTTCTTTCTTTTTGCTGTTAGCAATGAATTACTACATACATTTCAAGGTGCTTGATAAAAAATTCCCAGCAGCTGCAGCTCCTCCTTGTCCTGCCATGGAGCTGCACGGCTCCCACATCCCTCCCATCGCCCTCCCAAGGCCACAGACTTGCTCATCCAATCTCTGTTGCTTCGGGACCTTCGCTGGCTTTTGCTCCAGCAGCAGCTTGAGCTGTGGGTGTCCCTGTCCCTTAGCAGAGTCTTGGTGCCAGGGCTGCACAAAGGAGGGTGACAGCCTTCACTGAGGTATCAGAAAGGCACAGATTTTCCCCAGGAAGCTCTCCATAGCCCCACTGGCACCCGCAGTGCAGATACACCATGTTTGCTGGCTCTCTCCGGGCAATAACACACAAGGAGCATCTCCAGGGCAGCTTCCCCTGCTGAAGGTCCTGCTCTGGGGAACACTCGATCACAGAGCATGGTCTGGGGGAGCCCTTTAGCCTCGCTCAGGCTCTGGGCTGAGAAGCACAGCCCTCCCTGAAGCAGATGCTGAGGGACGTGGGTCTCACAAACGCTCACTTTGAAGTTTGAGACAAGGACGCTATCAGCTTAAAAACAAACAGAAGAGAAAGCTTGTTAGAAGGGATTTTTCCCCCTCTAATTTCCTCTGGGTTTTCTTTCTTTCTTTCTTTCTTTCTTTCTTTTTTTTCCACTTTAAACACACGTTTCATTCACGTTCCGTAAGGAAAGGACGCCCTGGTATAGAAGCTGGATTAGCTGATACATTTCTTACTTTCATGT
Organism: Penelope pileata; assembly: GCA_013396635.1. Classification (NCBI taxonomy): domain Eukaryota; kingdom Metazoa; phylum Chordata; class Aves; order Galliformes; family Cracidae; genus Penelope; species Penelope pileata. Next base: position 244,833 of record WBMW01005576.1, read on the forward strand.
AACAGCATGTTGCAATGTTTACTTTCCAAGCACTGCGCTAGAACATTTTTAAAATAAAGCTCTATAATTGATTTTTCACTGGTTTTGGTTAAATTACAGAACCTACACCATTGCTATTGGTTTTCATAAAACCCTTTTTCTGCGTGTTTGTTCTGTGGTTGATAATTCATTCTAACAGTAACTTCTTAATGTAATGAAATCCACCTTTCTAACAGCTGCACTGACACTGAAGATCCAGCAACACCTTCCAAAACCCACGGTGAACATGCAACCGAGGGCGAAATCCTGACATCCATTCCATTAAAGAATTGTAGGGAAAGTGTAATTAACGTGAGACAGAAAACGAGAAAGAAAGGAAGTTCTGAAATCTCTCCCAACGATCACACACTTTGCAACGTAGTAGAAAAGCAGTTCCAGAGGCTATTTTTAGCCTGGCACACACGGGGGTATTGTTACCCAGCCTGCTGCTAGAAGTAATTTCAAATATCTTCCTGAACAATCACAGAAGGTGCTGTATTGAAGAACAGGCACAGAAGTCATCTTTATCTCTCATTCTCCATGAGAACATTTGACCTTCCTGATTTGGGTCCATTTGACAAGAATTTGCTGGCTACTTGGAGATCTGCATCTCATGTAGAATGATTATAATAAAAGTTGGTATCGCAAACCCTACACAGAGCAGCATTCTCTTTACCTCCATTTACCTGACATTTTCCAAGCTGTTACCTAGAGAGCAAAGGACAAATGGAAAAGATCAGTCACATAAAAGCAGCATTATCATAACATCCCACGGCAATTTCAGAGTTCTTTGAAGGCCAGATGCTTCTGCTCCATATCTAAATTTCCTATAATAAGAGACTCAGAGGAAGCACAAAACGTATCTGTGTTGCAAAGTAAAACATCCCGGCTATCCTATAATTGAAAGTAATTTTCCATTTGGAGCTGGTCAATCTTTTCAGTGTGAAAGTGTTCAGGTTCCTCCAATGTGCCAGAGAGAGACCACAACACACAAGGAACCCCAGGATAGATAATGCAATACCTCTAGGTAGGGAAAGCTTTGTCTGCTCTCTTGCCAGACCAAAGCAGATGACTCCCAATGCTTCCTGAAAACACTTGGGTCTACTGCTACACATTGGGCATTTCTGTTGGAGCTGCTCAGTGTCCAGGCTTTCATGAACTTAAATTTAATGGGTGCAGAAACCTGCTCCAAAGCCACCAAACCCTGAGGGTTGCACCTCCCCAAAACTGAGAACACCTCTCCAAAATGGACAGTGTCTTCCCAAAGTGGAGAGCACTTCCCCAAAGCAGAGAGAAGCCCGGGAGGGAATGGGGAGACCCGGAAGGCTGGGGCATCCTGCCTTCAACATTGATCCCGTGGTGCTGCTTCAGGCTGGGTAAAGCCTTTGGAAGCCTCCAGACTTTGAAAATTGAGGTTTTGAGTGAAACTCTACACAAGTCCATCCTTCCTGGGCTGTGCCTTGGGTTGGGACCAGCAGCCCCTGGGCTGTGGGAAGGTTCCAGGCCAGGACCCTGGGGGCTGCCCGCAGGGATGCAGCAGTGTGAGCTGACTGCCAGCCTGGGCTGGTGGAAGTAAGGGGAAAATCACAAAATAAGAGGAAAATCACTGCTCTCTAGTTCTAACTCCCAAAGGAAATGGAGCCTCCACACACACCCATTTGTGTGTCCAAAAGAGCACAAAAACAGACAAGAAATGCAGAGGGATGCCATCTGCAGAGCTACCACTGCACACAGCTACCTGGCCTGGCTTTGCTAAACCGTCTCCAAATGCAGCTGGGTTTAGTTACTGAGTTATTTTGCAAAAAAAGAAAAAAAAGAAAAAAAAGGAAAAAAAGGAAAAAAAGAAATAAAAATAAAAATCGATTGTTCTGTGATTTACGGTGGGGTTAAGGCAAACGTGCAGCCCATGTTAAGGCTGTTCATCTCATGATAAGGCAGCAAAAAGGTCAACAAATTACTCTCTCCCTAATGGTTCATTTGAACCAATGAAAACAGGATATTTTATCCTCCTGGGTCAGGCCTGCTTAGAAACCCCGCGTCCCCTTCCCCCTTCCTTCCCAGCCTCCCCTGTTCTCCTCCCTCTCTCCCACTCCCATCCCCTTTCTTTTAACTCTCCATCACCATCCTCCAAGGTGACCTTTCCTCCCGGCCCTAATACCACATTTTCTGGCTGAGTGACGCTGAGCGCTGCCCTGGCCGAGAGCCCCTCGTTGCAGGGCTGCGTTGGGTGGGGAACAAACCAGATCCGGGGAGATGGAGTGGGTGAAGCCCTGCGGTTCCATCCCTGCTCGGGTGTGGGTTATCCACCAGCCCGGGGCTCATCAGTTACCGACCTGCATTGGGCTGAGGGGCTCCGCTGCTGCAGCAGCGCGGGAGTGGGCAGCGCTCGCTGCTAGGAAGAGCCATCACGTCTCATTGTGGGCCCTGCTGCTGATTGAGGGAGGAAGTGGAGGGATGGGAAGTTCAGCCGGGTGACATGATGCAGCTTTAATGAGTCTCTCTTTTTCTTTTCCTTTTTCCATTTTTTTTTTCTTCTCCTGGCCTGGCTGTTTTAATATGGGAAGACAGGAAATGTCCACCAAATCGGACTGGTGTTGGAGCACAGACTGAACACAAACCTTCCAGCAGTGCAGGGCAGCAGCAACACTACAGAAGCAATTAGTTCCTTAAGTTCTTTAATACAGAGCCTTTGCAGGGGGGTGGACACTGGATTAAGCCGCGCTCCATTTGCCTATTTATTCAGCTGTCAGAAAGCTGCAAGGGTTAAGGCTCCTGCTGGGGGAGAAAAGGGCTCCTGGAGCCCCGTCCCCAGCAGCAGTGCCCCATTGCAGAGCTGCTCACTGCAGCGTGACCTCATGCACGGAGCAGCATCACACACTTTTCCTAGTGGCTGCAGCGTGACCTCATGCACAAAGCAGCATCATGCACTGCTTGCAGTGGCTGCAGCGTGACCTCATGCACAAAGCAGTATCATGCACAGTTTCCAGCTGCAGCAGCGTGCTGTGCTGGGCGTGCAGCAGATCCTGACTCAGCAGCCTCCTGCTGCCAGCAGCTCCCACTGTGCTGCAATTCACCCTCAGCACAGTGCGGGGAGACTGCAGTGTGAGCCCAAGGGTAAAAGAGGGGGTTCTGAGCCGGGGTCGTGTCTGACACTGGGAGAGGCTGGCATGCAGCAAGGGATTCTGACTCTAAATACTAGAGATTAAACTCCACGTTTGGGAATGGTTTGGATTTTTTCCTGCTCGCTTTGCCCTCCTTGCTGCCACGCGTGTGCCCGATCCGTGCATGCCAGCACTGCTCTCCATGCACCCCGATGGCATTTCCAGCATTCCTTCGGATCTTGAATCACAAAGCAAAGTTGTTTTGCTTTGTGTGACCTGACACACACACCATGCATCAGCGTGCTGCAGCCACCAGGGCTGGAATTACAGGTTGGTGTCTGCAGTGCATGGCCGGCGTGCTCCTACCAGAGGTCACTGCTGTGGGCTCTCGGTGCCTGCAGTGTCCCTCGGAGCCGTGTGCTGCAACGTGAAGCAGCCTCTGTCCTGCCCGAGAGCATCCTGTGGGACACAAATCTGCGAGAATACAGATCCACACACTGAGAAATACACTTCTTTGGTTGATTGGTTGGTATTCCATTTTTTTTTTCTTGAAGAATTAAAACCATAGTGTGTTCTGGATGGGTTTGGACAAGCAGATCGCATCCATCGTTTGCTCGGAGGGGGAATGGCACTGCAGAGCACAACAGCTCCGAACACAGAGGCAGCGTGGAATGCAGCTGTGTGGTAGCATATCATTGAATTTGGTTAATATAATAACCTGAATAAAGTATTAAGACAGCCTGATGTGCCTTGGTAGCACAGCTGAGGATTCACATATTTAAATGTAACATGTTCCAGCTCGTTCCTCTTGGAATCAATGGCAGCTCTCCTTCACAGCTGATTTTAGTGGGGAAAAACGGATCCGGCTCATGCAGAACAACAGGAGGGCAATGGGCTGGTTCTGCTGAGTTTTCAAATGTTTTTAGCTCAAATCAGCTCTGTTTATTTATATTTTATTTCAGAAAAATAGTAAGCTATTTTCTTCAACACAAATAAAATAGAAACCATCCCAATGGAAGGAAGCAGAGGGGGAAGAGAGTGGAAAACCTTTCTGTGTGCAGCTCCCTTTCGTGCTCTCAGGATATAAAACTTCCTCAGCTGGTTTCCTATTGCCACTAAATGTCCCCCACAGCCGATCCAGGGGAAAGTTGGGAGCTTTGGAAAAAGTGTGAACCATTTCCAGTCGTTCCTCCAGAGGGTATTAGCAGCCCTCCCCGATGCCGTTTCCTTTGATTGGTTTTAAACAGTGTGAAGGTTTGGGGAAATATAACACTCCTGCTATTAAGGATCGTGTAAAATGCAGTTAAAGGCAACGCAGATTTCCCCAGTAAAGGAATTCCACTTCAAAATGTTTTCTCAAATTCAAAGGTGATTTTTCAAAAATACAATTGTGGCAGCTGCAAAAGCAGAGGGGAGAAACGTGCTAGAAATAAGCAGGAAACGCCTCATTTTTCACTCAAGCAGAACTAAATCAAACGGATTAACGGAGGGCTAAGAAAATCATCACGAAGGGTCCTGGCACTTCCAAGAGGAACTCAGAAGGGAAAGAAGATGGCAATGCCCAGAGCTCCCAGTGCAACCCAAAGAAATTCTCTGTGATGCTTTGAAGGAGCGCACGCTCCAAAATACTGCAGCATCCCCCGGAAAGGCTGCACCACTGCCCAGCTCCCAGCCGCAAACCCTACCCCACCGCCCCCACATTATTTCTGTATTTTATCCACAACCTTCCCGTGCCCTGCTCAGTCCCTGTGCCTTTTTTTCCCATTGCCCCCGAGCAGAGCCACGCACCCAGCACTGCAGGAAGCGCCCTGAGCGCGGTGCTGCTCGCGGCGCTCCCGGAGCATCCTTTGTGCCAAACAAAGCAGCGCTCCGTGCACCGAGCCCCAGCGCCGGCACAGGGACGGGGACAGCTCGTGGGGTCCGACTGCTCCAGGGACAGTGGCTCCGTGTCCCCTGCTCTGGCCATGCTTCACCTTCTGCTCTCACCCTGGGAGCACAGCTCGGGGTTCTGCAGCCAGGGGAGAGCACTGGGAGCGCAGCTCGGGGCCACATCACTTCCCGGCGTGCTGTCCCTGTGCATCTGAATGGCCCCAGCACTGCAAGGATCTCTCATTGATTTTAAAAGCAGAAAAGATTTCCTCTAGGCAGCAGCCGCTCGGAGCGGGGCTCAGGCAGCTCCTGCTTTGCTGTTTTCCTGACAGCAGCAGTCGGTGCTACGCTTTTGCCGATCTATGGAGGGGTTTGGGGCACTTTCACTTCTCCAAACCAATCTGATTCCTTGGGAATGGGAGAAGCCATTCTTGGTGCCTTCCTCAGACAGAGCTCCCAGCACCCCAAGGAGCTGCTTATCCCTAAACCCCACCTTGTTCCATGGAGCACCTCTGGGAGCTGTCCCTCTGGTTCTTGGGAATGGGAAAAAAATGGGGAAGCAGAAGTGTCCCCAGGACGAAAGCTTGCAGGGAGTGGGGCTCACTGCCGTGCTCCTGCCCCTTGGCCCCATCTTCATACCACTCCCCAAGCCCTACGTCTTTGCAGGGCATGCAACTGGCATATGAGATTTTTAAAAGCAATTTTGTAAAGATGGGCTTCTATTTCTGTTCATGCCATAGCTTTTAATCCCGAGGCAGAAGCAACCAATGCCTGAGTTTTGCATGCATGCATATGCATTACCTGGAAAAGGCAGGCGAATGTCACTTTTGGGTTCCTACCAAAATCTTTCCTTAGCTGAGTTTTTCTCAAGAACTGGAGAACAGACAGAAGCAGAGCCCTTAAAATATGTTTTCAGGATTTGAAATGCAAAGTGCAATGTTCCTGCCTTCCCCACGCGTACCCGGGGTGAAGCTCAGCGCTCAGAACCTCAGTGCTCAGCCCTGGGTGCAGCTGGACACAGCACTGCAGACCCCCCCTGCCTGGGGGGGCTGGAGCAGAATAAGAGAATAGGGGAGAAAGTGAGCTGCCTGCAGCCATGTGAGTGCAGCCCTGCAGACAGGCTCCAGCCCTAGGCCAGCGCTGGGTATTAACCACGCAGAGGAGATTTCAAGATCTGCCTTCAGGGTTGGTGCTGAACGCTTTGGCCATTGTTTCCCATTTGCTTTGTACACAGCCCCGCAGCCAAAGCTGTGCACGGGGTGGAGGTGTATGTCCATGCTGCATCCACGAGAGCACATGGCACCTCCCATCCCCATGGGTGCTCAGAGGATGGGGACATTGCTGGGCTCAGCCATGTGCAGCTCAGCATCCCTGCCAGCACGGTGTCTGCCCCACGCGCTCCACTGCCCCACTGCCCTCCAGCAGGAGGAGTCCCTGAGATCTGCTAAAGCCCTGAACAGCACTCACCCAGCCAGCTCCAAAGACGGATGCTTGTTGGCCTGTGTTCTTTTAGATGTTTATTGGCCTAACTGGCTTTTCATTAACTCAAGAGCTCTGCTATTTATTTTAATATTCCAAGCATTTATGACTCCTCATATGTATGTGTTCTAGGTCATCAGCAGATTGTTTTCATTTCCCTTTTGCCGGCTTTTAAAGCCATTGGACCAGGTCACTCAAATTCCTGCAGAGGAACTTTGAACAATCCTCAAAGCTCGACCTTTTCCAGGCACTGCCATCTCCCTGGGTTTGCGTGTTCGCACATAGACACGAGGTTTGTTGAAATCACACACAATAAAGTAATGCTCTCCTGTTTCTTAACCAGAGGAGTTGTTGACAAGTGTTGCTGGCTCCATTCATCTTTTTGTAGTTTCTTGGTTCGCTTTGCAGATGGCCTTCACCTGGGCTTTTAGTCCAGCTTTACCAAACTTCAGTGTGTGGCCAAAGTTTGTCCTTCAGACACAGATAATTTAAAAATAAGTTCACCTTTTTGTGATTGAACTTTTATTTTCCTTTGCTATTGACTTTGACTCCAATCAATCGATTATTTCTTAATCTCTCAGAAGTTTGTATCATCAAGACAGAAGGAACATGGATAACTGCCCTTCACCACTGGCGTCCCATTCTGGAGCTCCCAATCCTTGGGTCAAACACCCCAAGGAGATCAGTGTGGTCTGTGGGTTACCTCCATCGTTTGAATTGCAGAGCTGCTTCAGCTCTGCAGAGTGCCCTGGGGATTGGCATTGACTTGGGAGGTTTTGAACCTTGCCCTCGGAGTCTCTGAGCTTGCCCCAAGCCTCTGAGCCTCGGGAACTTCTCGTACCAAAATGGAATCGCACCCACGTCCAAGTGGGGAGTCACTGAAGGATGGGGCAGCAGGGAGAGGCTTCCCCAGGCAGCCGGGGCTCTGCTGATTGCAGAATTTACCATCCACATGCTGCAGCATCCGGGTTGTGCGCTGGCCCGCTTACTTGCACAAAGTGACCCTCCAATAGATGAGGGATGGATCACGGCAGCATGAGGACCACTTTGCAACGGGTAAGGTCTTGAAGAATAAGGCAATGATCTTCTTTCCCAAAAAATCAGCATCTCACACAACCCAGTGCCACAAATGGGTGCCCAGTCCCCAGTGAGCGGCCACTCCAGGCTTGGAAAAGCCCAGAGCAGTGGATGGAAAGGCAAAGAGGGAACCTCGTTGCCATTCATGGGAACAAGAGCCTACAGGAGGAGCACTCTGAACGATTTTCTCCAAGCTCTTAAGGCATCTTAAGAGCAGATCACTGTACCACTTGCTTTATGGGTCTGTGGAGGATCCAGCGGGTAAGAAATGCACATATTTAAGTTTATGGACAGCTAAACCTAACATCCAGTGCTCAGTTCTTTGTGTTATGAGGCATGTTTCTGCATATGGGGCATTCTGGCTGACCAAACTGGAATGTGTTTCCTAATTATTTAATTACCACAGCAAGATGACACCTATTATTAGTACTATGAATAATAAACAATACGTCTAAAAGCATAAACTCCCACAAGCAAGTCAGACATGCACGGGAAGGGAAAAAAGAGATGTTAAAATCTGTGTGTCCCTGGTAAAGATGAAACCGTGGCACAGCAGGAATCAGAGAAGTGGAAATATTGGGGAAATAGCAGCATGGTCCATGCCTTGTGCTGTGCCCACACAAACACACACTGCAGGACACAGTCCCTGTCCTGAGGTGTTGGCATTCAGAGCTTACCCTGAACAAGAAAATGCCTTCACGCTGCCGAGCTCTGTCCCCTGTGCCTTACTGAGAGATCTTTGGGAGTGACATAGCCAAGGCGGTGGGTTTTAGGGTCCCCAGCTGGGTTTCACCCCATGCCCAGTGGCTCACGGAGGGGATTTGCAGAGGGAGGAATGCCGGGGGGGCAGGAAGGAGGAGCAGCGACGGGGGCAGCAGAGGGAGGGAGAAGAAGGGGACGAGGTCTGTGCTCATCGCTTTTGGAGGGAGAAGGGAGAGATGCTTCGGGGGAGCTGCAGGGCACGGGCAGGCAGGGGAGAGGCGTGGGGTCCCTGGCTGCTGTCACTCACAGATCAACACCAAAGGGTCTAGGGAGGGGAGGGTGCAAGAAGACATTGCTCTATAACAATAACAGCACCACGCCGAGCATCCACACACACAGCCCCCAGGAACGCAGTGCCCAGCAGCGTCTGCTCCAAGGTCACCAACACACAGCATGGGGACGGGAGGGACAGACCCCGTCCTGCTCCCCGTCCTCGTAATGAGAGGATGAGCTTTAATGTGATGATTACATTTGCACTGAGTCCTTTAAAGTGCGAAGCAAATGCAGAAACTCCAGAGATTTGCTGCACTGCTGAAAAAAAAAAAATCTTTCCTAAATAATTAGCATAAAGCATCCACTTCTGTGTGCAAGTTCTGGTGGGTTTACAAATTAACGACAGCAATGGAGCTCATGCAGTAGGTTTGGGGCATTGAGTTTACACCAATTCCTTAATTTCCTCAAAATTGACCTGCAAAATACTTTTTTTTATTATTATTTCTAGTGTGTCAGCGATGACACAAGGAGAAAGAAGAAATAACTCTCCCGGGGACGCTGCAGACAGAACGTGTCTGTGCGTTCAGGGGAGAACTGGAGGAAGGAGGAGGAAAGGGACGGAACGCTGCTGTACATTAATTGCACAAGAAATGCAAAATGGCTGAAAATAGGGGAACGGCATTTAGAAAGCTTTCTGCTTTTCCAAAGATCAAAGGCAGAGGTAGAAAAATAATCCACTGGACGTGTCTAATTGCAAAGTGAAGGTTGGAACAAACACGCCGGGTTGTTGTCATGCAGAGGGAAAAGCCTCTGGGATGCATGTGGCCAGGTTCCTTGTTGTGGGTGGTGGGGAGAAGCTCCCCGAAGCCTGGTTTGCCATTTCACCTCCTCCTAAATGCTCCCCAGATGCTCGGTGGTGGGGTCGGGGGGGCTCTGCAGGGCACCCAGCCCACGCTGCAGCCACTCTGCAGCCAAATGTCCGTTCTGCTGTCCCCGGGCACCAGGGCAGAGAGCACTGGCTGGGGGGACAGGGGCTGGCAGGGACAGGCAGGGACGGGCAGGGCAAAGGAGAGGCAGGAGCAGGACAGGGACAGGGACAGACAGGGGTGGCTCTCGGGGAGCAGGGTGTCTCTCTCCCTGCATTCTGGCAGATTGGCCATACCCTGAGCTGGGGAGCACCAGGCAGTGGGAGCAGGCAGTGGGGTGCTCCCTGACCCCAGAGGCAGCAGGGAGGGATGGGGAGAACCCCAGAGGCAGGAGACCCCAGTGCCCCCCAGCACTGCTGTTCCCATAGGGCAAAGGGGTGAGAAACGCCCTCACCCCCCGCCTGTGGGTCCCATAAGGGCTGGGGGGGCTCAGCCTGCGGCCCCACGGTCCCCCACCCCCCAGCGTGGGCACGGGGCTGAGCAGGAGGCTCCAAAGGGCAGCTCCACAACCACGCATTAAAATGAGGCTGGGCGGAATTGCATTTCCCCGTCCCTTTAATCCAATAAGTCAGAACTTCTTAACTGATTAATTACTAAATTAATGAGTAAAATGGCAGGGTTTCAGTGAGGCGGGAGGGTAAGGGATTTTTTTTTTCATTCTGCGCTCTTTAAAAAGACTGATGGAAATAAAGTTACCTCAAAGCATCAGGGTGCTTTGATGCCTATAATAGCAATTTAGTTATTGCATTAATAGATTTCCTCTTCATTTTTAACTAGACATTGTTAAATACGTCCTTGTTTTGTCTGAACGAGGAATATTCCAGTTTGCATTTTTCATGATCCCAACTCTCCCCGTGCAAGGAATTATTTTGCATTATTCCTCCGCCTTCCATCTCAGCGTTGAAGCCAAATTATCGGCGCATTTCCCGGGGCGAGTGGGGCTGGCAGAGCCCCGTCCCCGTCCATCACCGCGCGGCAGCGGGGGCTGTGTTTACAAACACCTTCTTCCCTCTAGAAACCACTGCATCAAACTCAGCCCAATAAAGCACCGGGATTGAAACCGCTGCCCACAATCCCAGCCAGCCGGGGTGACGGTGGGAGAGCCGCAACGAGCGGCGGCTCAATGCATAACAAGGCGTGCATCCCCCCAAAGTAAGAGCAAACAACCATCTGGTGCTGCAACAGGGACCATACAGTAGTTCTCCCCCTCGTAAGGAAGGTGCTGCAGTTGCAGAGGATTGTCATGCTTGTCACAGAGGAATCAAAGGCAGCGGGGTCTGTCCGAGCGCTGCCTGCAGGTATTTACGCTCGGTTCTGCCCGCCGGGGCCGCGGCGCGGGGCTCGCCCAGGGTAAGGACCTGGGGCCGGGCGGGTGCTGCCCCATTGCTTCCAGGCTGCTGGGGTGGGCCCGGAGCCCCCTGCACCCGTGGGCCCTGTAATCAGGGACTGATAGGGTTAGGGCGAATATTTACGGAGAGGGGATACTTGCGGGGAGGGGGGAGGAGGGAGATCTTTTTTCCTTCTCAAAGCACTTCTGGTAAATAAAGGAAGAGGGAAAGGGGACAGCAGTGATACCCAGCACCAAACAAAGGTGTGTGTCCCTTCGGCAGCTCGAGCCCCGGGAGCGGGTGCTGCCTTTTCCCTTCACCAGGACCTTCGTCAGAGAGAGGGGCTGATTTTAAGGGAGGTGTTAAACCCATGACGACTCCTTTTTGTCCTTTCCTTACAGTAAAACAATCTCTCCAAAGCACCTGCACCGAGTCCTGCATTCCTAGGGACTGCTTGGGAGAAGCGTATTCCCTAACAGCAAAAATTTAAGACAGTCTATGTGTATTTTTCAACGAAGAGGGACTTCCAGTAGCATCCCTGTTGGCACTGCCCAATGTCACGCTGTCCCCCAAGGACAGAGCTGCTCCCAGCCCACACGTGGTCAACCACAGTGCCGGGATGGGGGGTGGCTGGGGGTCCCTGGGCAGCCCCTGCCCAGCCGAGGGACAGACAGATGGACTGCAGAGATGTACGAACTCACTGCCTGTGTGGGCTGTGTCAAATTAAAAAAATATCCCACCAAATATCTGCAAACCAGGAACATGCTGCATGCACCTATAACCGGACAAACTGTGCAAGCTGTACAAACACAGCTGTAAATTCGGAGCACACCGGGCACCGCCAGCACCCACGGTGTGAATACATGCAGGCAGGGTGGGTATGGGAGCCAGGCACACAGAGGACCCGGTGCGCTCGGTAAAGCCCCACGAGCAGAGCCAGAGCAGTGGGGCACGCATGGGGCCGGGCTGTGGGGGTGCAGATGGGGCTGTGGGGGCTGCATCCCCCAGGGGATCTGAGCGGGCACTGGGGAGGGCTCCATGGGGGGCANAGCCATTGCACCCTGTGCTCAGTGCCCTATGGTTTGTAGCTGGACCGCCCTCCCACAGCCCTGGGTGCCCGCTTTTTCAGCGCCCTTTCCCAACATTTTGCAGAAATCCCATTAAACAAGCGGCAAGCAGTATTTAAACATAGCACTGTAATTATTAATTCCCCCCACACCCCCTTGGAATACGAGGGTTTAATTGGCTCCGAGACGAGGAAGCTACGAGCGATGTTATCAAACCAAGTGACCCCACAAAATGATGCAACACCTGGGGGCCGGGCAGCCGGGAGCAGCAGCATCCCGCCGAGCAGCCCCGGCCCCGCTCCTGCCTGGTCGCATCCCGGGGACCCCAGGCAGCCCTCAGACCCCCGAGCGTGGTAAGAAAGAGCAGCCCCGGTGCTTACCTGCCCGCGACCAGGCTCGTCCCCGCGGCACCTGCAGGAGAGGAACTCTCTGCTTTCAAACAGCCCCTAAAAAACTTCCCCCGAGTCCAGCCGGGTGATTATTTTTTTAGAGCTAATCAAGGAAATAAAGTTAAAGAGGAGGAGAGTTCCTCTTGTTTGGGGTCTGCTTTGGGGGAAGGAGGGGGTGGGGGGAGTTTCAGAGACCAGTTGCTGCCCACTGCTTTGACCAGTGAGGGATTCAACCCTTATTACCATTTTGTTTTTGTCCAGATTTGAAAGTAGGGCCCCCTGCATTCAAATCATCGCCCTCCATCGTTATTGTAAAGGACAGGCCTTAGTGGGCCCCCTTCGGATTGTCCTCCATTAACAATCCCTCCTTTTGTGGAGGTGTTTCTTTTTCTATTCACACACATCGCTGATGGTACTTCAGGCCCAGCTCTTAAAGAAACTGTTTGCAAAATTATACCTTTCCGCGAGCAGCTCCACAAGGAAGCGGGGAACCGCAGTTAGCAAAACATTATTGAGGCTCGTAATTTAATTAAAAATGCTAAAGCTAGCAAAGGGGAAGTGGGAAAAGGGAAAAAGAGCATAAGAATGGAAAAGAAGGAGCGGGTTTGTTTTATTTGTGACCCCTTGCAGTGCTGCCCTGAACCCCACGTGTGGGTGTGCAGGGAGCCCGCGTGCACGGCGTGGGGCACGGCTGCACGTGTGCTGTGCTCGTGGGACAGGGTGCAGACAGGGCACCCAGGTACCCTTTGGCAAATGATGTTTATAAAACATGAGTGCAAACATGGACGTGCATGGACAGCCCCTCAGGGGCACGGCCATGCAGCTCCTGGTGCTGGGGGCCATGCTCCTGGTGTAGGGGTGGGGGTTCTACACGAGCACCCCACTGGGATCCAACTGCAAACCTCTTGCTGTAGGAGTTTAGGCTGAAATAAAGAGCTGCAACCCTTCCAGCATCCTCAACACCAAGCTCGAGAAGTGCGTTCGCAGCGAGGACGCCCTTCCTTTGGTTATTGTTGTTATCCCCGTAGCCAACAGATCTGTAAATGTTCAAAGAGCAACACGGCTCTAAAAAAAATCATAACAATTCAGCTGGCGAAGCAGGGCAGAGCCTGACCTCCGGCTCCATGGATGAGTGCTTCGCTGGGACCCCTGCTGAGCCAATGTGGACCTTCAACATCAACTCAGAAATTGGTGTGATTTGCCTGGGAAACCAGCAGTCATAGAGCAACTGGCCTTGACAAGATGAAGAGGAAATGTATAGAAGACGTTTAATGGGTCGCAAAAGGGGGAGGGGGGAGAAAGCGCTGCGTTTGGAGGGGCCCTTGTGCAGGAAGGGAAGGAGCGGGGCTGGGGCTTCGCTTCCCAGCCCTCAGCAGCCATCTGGGGATGTTCTGCCCAGCAAAAGGTTATTTCCCCATCCCCGGCTGGGACTCGGGCCCGGGTTGGGCTTCCAGTGAAACCGGTGATTTCTTTAATGTCAGTGAATAGCTGAAGGCAGGCCGGCTGGCGAGGCTTTGTACGTAGACGCACTGGGCTTGGATTATGCACGCCTAATCGCCTAATTTTCTTCGAGTGATCTGGATGCAGTACTCTTGGGCTGTGGAACATTTTATAAATAGCTGTGCTTGGAGTTAATATGATTTACTGGAGAGAGACCGGTTAAGCAATTCCCCACCTAAGTAGAGCAGTAATGAACAGGCTCTGGAGAAGATGCCTTCCCCACCGGCCTCGAGAGGGGCGGGCAGGGAAGCAGGGATGCAGAGGGACGATGTTTATTTGTGTGCGTGCACAGAGTGTCATTGATTTTTAATCATATTAAAAGAACTGCAGTAGCCACAGGCTGCCTCTAGGACCGGACTTTTCCCTCCAATATGCACAGGGAAGCTGTGGCCTCCCCCTCCCTCTAACATTTGCTGCCTCCACAAAGTCCCAATGCAGGAGTGAGCGGGGATGGCAGAGCCCTGACCCAATGGCACATCCCTCTCCCTTCCCCTTCCCTTGTCCCCATCCACCAGGGAGGGGACAGATGACCCAGGCTTGGCCAAGGGACTTGGCAGTGCCCAGGGACGCAGGGGAGCGGGGGGCAGCGATGGCCCTGCTGCCACCAAAGGCATTGGGAACGCAGTGAGAGCAGCAGCAGCGGGGTCTCCTGCCCTCTCTCCCCATCCTCAGACAAAAGTCACCCTGGGACAATGCCCTGGGGTCTGGGGGAGCAGCACTGGGGGCAGGGGGGCTACCCAAGGAACGAAGGGGTAAGGAGAGGCTTAGAGAATACGACAGCAACCTCTCAGCTTAGAATACAAGGAGAGGAGGAAACAGATATGCCTCAAAGCAAAAAGTGGTGGAGAAATTGCAGAGAGCCTGCCCAAGGCCAGCCCCAATTCTGTGTTGCAGCCATCAGAGGCTGGGGACAGGGACAAGGCAGCTGGGCTGCTGTCCCCATTGCAAGGGGGAAGCTGGTGGCTCGGGGCTCATGTAGGAGGCAGGAGACACCCAGCCCTGTGCAGGGATGGGGAGAGAGGCCCCTGTCCCCAGGGCTCACCCTGGCCCCAGCCACCATTTGATCACTGCCGCCATGGAGAAAGGAAGGAGCCTCAAACAGCCCCATGGCAAAAAGCTGCCCCGATCCATCGGGCAGCATCCCTGGGAGCGGGGCCGTGTGTGCTGCAGCACCGGGGGCTCAGCCCCACTCCCACCCACGGGCACACGGCCACCGGGACCCCCGGCAGCGACCTCGAGAGGTGGATGGGGAAAAGTGGGCTGGAAACCATCCTGACGATGGATACAGCCAAATAAACATCTCAGAGGGAAAATGAATTAAAAAAA
>WBMW01005576.1:266099-293297 GCA_013396635.1 Penelope pileata
TTTTTCCCTGAATGGCCGCGCTGCTTTTTGCTGTATTTCCCATTGCCTCGCTGTCTTGCTCGTTGTTCCCCTCTTGCGCAGAGCCCCGGAGCACAACGTGCTGCGGGGTCACATCGTGGGGCCACAAATCCCAGCCCGCCCCAACGGTCGCTTCGCAGCCCAACAGCTCACAGAATTTCATCATGAGCTTTGCTTTTTTTCTGAAAGCTGAACTGGTCCAGCGAGGCGATGGGCTGCAGCATCACAGCCACCCCCGGTGCCACCCCCGCTGTCACCGCAGCCCCAGGGTGGGACACGGCCCCTTCCGCAGTCTCCCAGAGAGACTGCAGTGGTAGGTGAGACTTTAGACCTCAATAAATGTCTGTTGTAAGACTCGTGTTCTCAGCTTCCTAAAGCCATGGCGAGCCCTGAGCCTCCTGAGAGCTGTACTCGGGCGAGGGAAGATCGCATTATTTGGCTGTGAAAAGCCGCCTAGCTGGATTCAGCCGCATACACTCCGCACCCCCTCCCCTCCTCATCTCTGCTCCACTTTTATCGGCATTGCGTCTGTCCGAGGAAGTGAGTCCATAGACAGCTCCAGCCTCCATCCCTGCAGTGGCTGACGTGGGACGCGTGACCTTGCCTGCAACGGAGATGCTGCTAGCAGAGCATTTTCCTGGTTTAGGAGAGGGGCAAGAACACCCTTCCTGTGCCTTTGTGGGATCGCTTGATTTCACGCCCGCCGGTGAAAGCAGGCACCTTTAGGGAGGGCTCCTGGGGGCAGCGGGACAAGGAAAGGGAAGAAGCGGAGGACGCGGGCGTCGGAGGACACTGCGTGCCTGTGAGGAAGGGAGCTGCCCAGCTCTCGAGGCTGTTCTGCAGCAGACGCATCGCACGAGCAAGCAGTTGGGAACGGGTCTTGCCTGCAGCCCTGGGAAGAGGCAGGAGCGAGGAGGCACGCGATGCCCATACGGCTCCATCCAGCGGTGCGGCAACCCAGTCCTCCTGTGGATCTGACCCTGAGCATTGCTCCAGCAAGGCCAGGTAGCACGTAACTGGAACAGCTCCTGGGGCGAGAGGCTGCGAGGTGCAGGCAGCTTCACCAGGAGGGCTCTAGAGGCACAGAGATGTTTAAGAGAAGCTGGATTTTCCCCCTCCCTTCCCCAGTAGATCAGCGCAAGCACCAAGGTGTCGGAGACCTGCTTGCTCCCACGTCCATCAAGCACTGCAAGGTCACAGGACACATTTTTGACCTTATTTGCCCCCACTATAAGTCAGGGGCTAAGTGGTGATGTGCTCACTGCTGAGGACAGGACATCTGCACCCCCCTGGCCTCTCCTGTGCACGCTGGGGGGCAGATTGCCAGCCATGGGGCAGTTCTGCTCTCGAGCAAGTGCTTGGTTCTTTGCAAAGCAGGTAGTGAGGGATAAGAAGCCGAGCACAGGGAGCCAGAGCCCACTAAACCCAAAGCAGCCTCAGCTGGCATTGAGGGATGGAAGGGAGCAGGCCACGAGGCAATCTGCAGTGCAGCAGGAAAGCTGCTGGCTCCCTCCAGGGGCAATCAAGAAGCCAAGGACATCTCTGCAGGACACAGGTAATGGGGAGTTCTGGGGCTGATCTGCACTGGGCCTAGCTCTCCAGACTGGGGTGCAAAAGGGACTGAGGATCCAGACCCATTGTGCCAAGGCGGTGGCAGCCAGCTACTGTTCCTGGACCAGATTTGTCTCCAGGTTTGCAGAGGGACCACATGGACTCTGCGGCATGCAGGACTGCCGCGATGCACAAACGTTCCCTCCTCCCCTGAGCTTCCTATGGGCCCCCTTTCCCAAGAGGGAAATCAAGAGGTCAGATGTCTCAGATTTAACTCTCTTCTGCACACACAAAGCCCCCTCCAACACAAGCACACGCATCGCTCCAGCATCCCCAGGCTGCAGCTGGGGCTCTGTGGGATTGCCCTGAGCACTCTCCCCTCTGCAGCATGGCCAAGGGGCTCCTTCCCACTCACACACCCCACACAGCCATGGGCCCAGGGGCTCAGAGGCTGCTGTGAGCCTCTCACAACAGCATGCATTCTGCAGTCACAGCAGATGAGAGCACAAGCCAGCGAGTCAGATCAGCTGCAGCTGGAGGAGGGAGAAGCAGGAAAGGCTGGGGATGGAGCAGCCATGGTTGTGCTTTGCACGTCTCCTCTTATACTGACCCCTGCTTGTTTAGGTAAGGCAGGACCCAAACATCAGCTGACAGCCAATGTATGCCCATAAAAATGCCCCCTCCCTCATCCATCGTGTTTTGTGCTCAGCAGTGGGATCCCATGAGCTCTGTGCCAGAGCCCGCTCACGAGACCCAGCTGCCTGTGATCCTGCAGCTCCCTGCTGCTGTGGGGGCCCAGGTTCAGCTGGGGGCCCCTCCCCAGGTCACACACACCCTGCAGGCTGGCATGATGGAAAAAGCCCCCAGAGCAACACGGCCAGGCACTGCCCTGCCACTGAGCCACCTCCAGCACCAGGCGTGCCTTCAGCGGGAGGATTTATCCAAGATCCAACATACCTCCATGCTACTCACAGCTTCAGTGGAGTTAAGTCCAGTTACCTGATGGAAAAACCTTGGGCAATGTGTGCTGGGCTTTGCAACAGAGGGTCTGGGTCAGGCCATTACACGACAGAGGCACCACAGAGGGTAAATTACCATCTTACTTCCCCGTGTGGAGCTGTTCCACATTCATGAGAGCAACACAGTTTCCTTGCAAAGGGGATAGCAGAGCAGGATCTGAGCTGAGGGCAAGGAGGAAGACTTGCCGTCAGCCCTGTGAGCACCCCTCCCTTGCAGGGCACAAAGCACCGGCCCCACTCCTCCCTCGCAGGCCAGCTGGCCAGGGAGCGGCTTTACGTATGACTGCCTCATCCTATACAAATCCTGCCATCAGTCATTAAAGACAGATTAAAAAAAAAAATACATGTTTGTGCTCTCCAGTCACCACAGAGCAGATGGAGCTGTCCTGCCGTCCCACTCTGTGTGCCAGGGATACACTGAGAAATACACAGACTAGCTGCAAACAGGGTAAGGAGAAACAACTGTGGGCAAAGACCCAACCTCAAAGGGTAAACCTAAGAAAAAGAGGTTAAGGGAAAGATGTTAACAGCCAAGAGCTTAAAGGGCTGCTGTCCCAGGAAGGAATGACCCGTTTTCCATAGCTATACAGGTAAGAATGGGCCTAACCTGCAGCAGAAATTATTCAGATAGTAGGAAAAGAGCTTTCCAGTGGAAAGGATAGAGGAGCACCAGAATAGTCTGGGAAGGAGGAGAAATTCCTCCCTGGGGAAGGGTCTGGTAGGACCCCAAAGGCAGCGCTGGTCCCAGCAGCCCTACACGTGTCCCCAGCACAATGTGACTGCTCAGGTGGCATCAGGCATCCATCTGCCCCCAGAAGAACCGAACAGTCCCAACCATCTTCACCTCTTCTCCTAGGCTCAAAGAGCTCCTGTGTCATCACAGAGACGTGGAAAGGCCATGGCAGCAGGCAGTGCCTGTAGAAGCCCAGGCTTGCCATCCTGCTAGGAGAACAGGGCAGAGGAATCCCAACAGAAGTGATCAAATTCAAGGTGCCATTTTTCTTTTTTCCAGAAAGAGTTTTCCAGAATAGACAGCACAACTCCAGATTGCTGAGTCAGATGTACCTTCAGATCAACCCTACGGAAATAATCCTGTTTTGGATTATTCCTCCACCTGATTTGTCCCAAGCCATCTCAAAAACAACTGATTGAGCTAGAGTACCCCCAGGTGACCTCCCAGAGAGACTGCTGTATTCTCTGACCTCCTAATAGGCCCCTTCCAACCAACTGCATACCTTGCTGGGTATGTTTGCAGAAACAGGAACACAGTGATAACCTGATACGCACAGGAGGGCACGCAGCTATAAGGGCAGGCACACACACAGCTGCATCTTGAGAATGAGATGCACAGGGGACCTGCAGAATCAGACAGAGAAGCAGTCAAAGCAGTTGCTCAAGGACCCTGGACTCCATCTGCCCTCTCTTCAGAGAAGGAAGAGGAGGCTTTTTGGGCTGTCAGGGAAGTTCACCTCACCTGCAGCATAAAAGCTGTTCTGTCAGTTTTGACACTAGAAGAGAAGGGACTCTGTCCGTGCTTCCCCATGTTGCTGTGCAGTGCAGACTGTGCCTCTCCCCACTGCACAACAGCTGTAGGACCACTACAGCACAAGGATCACTTTCACAGGGTGCTCTCATAACCCTGTGAGTAACCCTACAGGCAGCTCCCTGAGCAGCAACACCTTCTGAAATTTTTATCGCCCTTATCACAAAGAAAGAGCCAAGATAAAACCAGCTCGTGCACAAGCAGAGAAAACAATAGCGGGACAAAGCCACTCTCCGCGTTGCAAAGGCGCAGGTGGCCGCGGGATGGCACTCCTGCCACTTGTCCTTGAAGGACATCAGCGCTGTGCCAGGAGCTGCAGGCAGGGAGCCGAGGGCTGCTGCAGGCAGCGCTCGGTCGGTGAAGCACCCGGGCTCAGCCTCCCAGGTTGTGCTCCTGCCGCTATATGATCCAGCACCCTGCCTCTATCCAGGCACTGAGCCACGAATTCGGTTTCAAGACTGTAGCTTGAATTACATTTCACCGTAAACTGGGGAGGCAATTCTGCCTCCTTCCTCCAGCCTGTTTTCTCGGGGATGAGAGCACCTCCCTGCTCTGTCGCTTACACAGACAGAAGTGATGCTACACCAGATTCTTTCACCCTCAGCTTTTCAGTCTGTCCCTGTCCCCTCCACGTTTGCCAGTTCAGCCCGGCTTTGAAGCCCTTCGGGCACTGCAGAGAAGCGGGCAGGCACGCTGCAGTCACCGCTTGTGCCTCCCGGTGCCCCACGGCCGCTGCACGGCGCCGAGCACCAGGGGGCACTGCCTCGCCGCCGCAGCCAACGCAGCGAGGCCCAAAGAAAAGCAGCTGCTGCGGATACAAGGTGCGGAGCGGGCGCTGGGTGGTTCCCCTGGGTCAGCAGGTCGGAGCTCCGGGTCCTTTCCTGCGTGCCCTGGACGCTCTCTGGATGCTAAAAGCACCGACCGGTACCTGATGGGCAGCAGGACTGGATGCAAGGCCAGCACCTCCACGGATGTTCAGCAAGAGCTTGGGTGTGGGGCAAGGCTGGAAGCGTGCTGGGGAGACATAACCCTGCTGCCAGCCTGCAAATGAGTGCTGCCACAAAGCAGGCCAGCCAAAACTCCTGCTCCCTGTCAGGGTGGGACAGGAAGACTGCCTTCACCTCACCCACCCTTAACCTCCCTCCTTGCACTGATCTCTTCCCCATGCTTCCCAATAGTGTGCAGAACTTTGGTTCCTCCTCCATCCCCCACGGCCCCACACCCAGCCCCAGCCACCCCCAGTGCAGGGGGCACTGAGCTGCAGGCTTAGAGCATAAGGCATGAGGAGTTGACACCTCTATCTCTGGAAATAAAATAAGGGCAGAGAAAAGGGGTGTAGCAAGCAAGCACTGGAAACAGGGCTGTTTCACTGTGTTGCCTGGCTGCACAAGGGTGTGCACCTGGCTGCGTGCTTTGCTTGGGAGCTCCTCAGCTCCCACAGCCTTCAAGCTGAGGCTCCCTTTTCCCAAAGCAGTAAGCAGTGGCCAGACAAAGTCAGAACCTTGCGCTGCCAAAACCCCAATGCAATACTTTGCTTCCTTGAAGACTGCCATTTCCCAGCTAAATTCAGGTGCAGACCCCAGAGACAAGAAAGCTTTTGGCATCATTACAGGAAAAGATCTAGAAGTGCTGTTAGGAAGTTCCATTCCAATTAGCTTCACATCAATGGTGGGGTAAGCATTACAAAGCATTTAAAAGATCAAATGCAAAAGCACAGCTGGAGTAATAGGGACCAAGGTGGTTTCAGCTAGGAACATTTGTGGTTAATCTGATGGAGCTCTTTGAGGCTGTAACTGCTACAGCAGTCAAAGTGGAGGAAACAGGCAGAGCACAAGTAGGCTTACAGCATGCAGTGGACGAGGCTTTGCAAAAGCAGCTAATGACTGAGATGGGGAGTCCCAGAATAAGTGGATGTGCTGTAGCTTAATGCTCTGGAAATTGCCCAGAAACAAAGATTCAAGCAGGAAGGTATTGATGGAAACCTTCTGTATCAGAAGGAAATGGTTCCTGGGATGCAGCAGTACTCCAGCTTGTCTGGAGCAGAACAAAAGGCAGTAAGGTACGACAGAGAGCTCCCTAGGGCAAGGAGCTGCAATTGGTTCTGAACATCATGTTCCACGATGCCTCATGCCCCAAACAAACAGCTCTCCTCCTTCCTAACAGAGCTGCTACAATTCTGCTTTTTGTGTTCTCTCCCTCATTTTTCTACAAAACCAGAAACTCCTTTCAGAACCAACCGTGCCAGTGGCACACATCAGCCCCACGTAAGGGGATGGAACAGCTGCATGGCTGTGACCACGTTGTGGGAAGCTGCAGCAAGAGCTACACCAGATGGTGCTGACTGGGACTTGCACTGCCCATGCATTCTGAAAATCTGCACGTGCACGGGAACCTGGGCAAGGGAGAGACAGAAGGACCTCATTTAGCACCTATGTGGTGACAGATTTGGAACCGATGAAAAACAAATTCCAGGTGAACAACACCTAAACACATCTAACTTCACTTCCCAGGGCTTTGCAACCTGAAAGCAGAAACAGAAGTGTTTTCTCCACAGCTGCCTGAAGGAGTCAGTACTGCTTTCAGATTCTGAGATGGTGAGCAAGCTGGTTGAAAAAAATGCATTTCTTGTTATGAGCAGGGCCAGAATGGCGGTCAGTGGAAATCAGGAGTGTCTGGGGCTGTACCAGCTCACATCAGCTCAGGCACACAGCAGCGGTTACTGCCTTTTTGTTCCTATTAAGAAGCAGCCAGCACTATTTCTTATTGTTGAAATTATTATTGCAATAATCTTATTGCTCTATGCTTTTTGGAGCATAGAGGTATGTATATGCACATATAGAATCATAGAATCATATATGTAACAGCTACTGTCTAGTGGGAGAAACTCCAGTGCTTATTCCAGAGTGATTTCCTTTTTTTTTTTTTGACAAAACTGTTTGTTATATACAGAACATTCTCATTCTGCTGAGGAAGCAAAGAGCCTTCTAAGAATCCAGCCTGACAAAACTAACTGCTCTGAATATGATGAAACTAGATCACCAAGAAAATCCATTTCAACCCCCCAGGAGCAGCGTTCCTGTCTGTAGAGCACTTACTCCCTGCAAACCCCCAGGAGTTGTAGGCAGAGATGGCAGGGAAGCACTGCCCATAATTTCCCCTTTCCCTGCGATGTGATGGCTCATGTATGGAATCTTGTAAATGGACCCAGCACTTGCTGCAGTTACCATGATAGAGAAGCTTTTTGCCTTTGGACAAATGTTACCAGACTGACTAATGGCACAGCTGGGCCCCTGGGAATGATTCAAATGCCTTCCTTATTGTTACACAAGCAACAACTGAGACATGTGTTAATAGCCAGGGTCCTCCCAGGCAAGTGTGCAGGCTTCTCCCTGCAGGTGTGCTGGTGAAGCTCATGATCCTACACATTGCACAGCATCCATTTTCCCTCCCCTTCTTCAGTTCTTCCACATATCTAATATAACTGCACCCACAGATTTTAAACAATAAATATGAACAAAAATCACAGAACCACCTTTGTATTTGCTTTCATGAAGGTTCCCTGGCCCCGCTGTGCCTTTGTACTCGTATCACTTGTAGCCAGAAGCTGGTAGAAAAGCGTGCTCCAGAGATGACCTCAATGCCCAGAGTACTTCCAACAAATAACTTCCTATGCTCAATGACTGAAAGGTAGCACCTCATAAACACCCTGCATCTTTTTACTTACCCTCTTCAGTACCCCTATAGTAACCCCTATAGTTAGCAACCTACTATCTAGACCATCACTTACCCAGGAGGAGGTGCTGAGGAGGGAGCAGCGTGCATGCTCCTTCCAGGCACAGCACAGGTGACAGCCACAGGAGCAATGAGAACCCCAGGTGTTTCTGGGGATGGCTGTGCCTCATAATCTACTCATTTCACCAAAAGGCTTTGAAATTTTTCAGGATCCTCTGTGCTATTCGTGGTCGTCTGCAGGTTCACACCCCAGCTGTGTTTATTATTCAAAATAAACTCAAATGGATTAATAGTAATTTTAAAAAACTGCCTAAAAATCACCCTGTCAGCCTCCTGTAAACACCCTCTGTTTTGCAAATGAAGAAGCAAAATTGCTTCAGATTCTGTCTGGTGATCCCAGGCAAAGTGTTGTAGGTTTTAACGATGGACATACACAAGGGTTTCACAAAAGTTTTGACTCACACAACCAATGACAGCAACCCCCCACCCAAACGATGCTCCTCCAGCAAGAAGGAGATGTCAGAGAGATGCACTCCTCTCTGCTGGCCCTTAAATGAGCCCAGGGCAGCCCCACCCTGGCTCCATCCCTCCTGGTCATGTGGGGAGCACAGGTGCAAACAATTTGACTGTGCTCCCCAGGTCACCCACCCCCCTACACCAGGTGCTCCATCACAGGTTCAGCCCATGACCTAACAGTTCCCCTCCACCCTCCTCCTAGGATTTCTCTTCCACTATCACATGCTCTGAAATAACTGAATTAGCAACATCCAGTGTTTCGATACCTGGCTCATAAAATCACTCTTCTTCCCTACCTAGTATTTTACTCACCATGGGCAGGTTACATTTCCCACAGGAGCTCATTACTGCTGCTCTTTGCTTAGCATCAGGAAATCTTTCTGAATGCTCTTTACTCTCAGCTGGTAAAAACTGCTTACTGTTTCTTCCCCTGCCTTACCCCTCCCACCTCTCCCATTTCAGTTCTAAAGTGGCACTTTTAAGAAAGCAGCTTTTGGACCAAAAAACTCCACTGTGCTTCCAGCCTTCTGCATAATCCCTTTGGTATTTCAGAATCTAACAATGTCCCACAAAAGGAGTCCCTGCTGGTAACTTCTTCCTTTGTAACATCTCTCCAAGCAGCCCCCAATGCCCTCTGCAGGCTGCTACCCCTCTTCCCTGCTCTCTCAGGGCAGTTATGGTAGAGAATTCAACATCTCTACATCGTGCAACCTTTGAACAGAACAGTCCCAAAGACCAACAGGATGGCAGCGCTTTCCTACCTGCCCCGACCTGCACTTGCCTTCCAGACTTCACCCTTGCTCCAAATCGAGCAGCAGAAATGGGAAGGATCACAGCTTTCTCCCGTTCCAGAGCACCAGAAAGACTTTGTGGGAGCAAAGCATTGGAGCAGAGGTCTAGGTCTAGGAAGTTTGCTGGGTAGATGCACTTAAGGATTTCTAACTTTTCATGCCAGATAGGGAATAAATGCCACTGACCTACTTATGAAGCAAGGCTAGCACAGGCCAAAATGTTCATGTACATCGCCCTTGCACAGAAGCGTCTTTCAGGGCTCCTGATAATCAGCTTATTCAGGAGTGGACAGAACCCTCTGCTGACAGTTTTCAGGGTTGCAAAAGCAACAGCTTCTTAGAGTTCTGAAGAGTTCTTCAAAATTAAATAGCCATAGTCATATAATTGAATTCCGTCAATATTTTGAAAATCTACATGAAACATTTATATGAGAAAAAGATTTCCATAGCCACCAAGGGGACAAGATTGCCAAACAGTCTCCATAATCACCCAGATCTTCTTAAATTCACTCTTTCCTAAACATGGTCTTCACTCAGAAGCTTCACCCCAGAAGGGGTGAGAGGGAAACTTCTCTGCCCCGAGAGCTGCCTTATCCCCAGCTCGCACACCCAACTTCAGGCATGGCAAATGCCTGCTTGTGGCATCCAATTTTATGTGGCCAAGAGGACTCTGGTGGATTTTTCATAGCCTTTAACTAGAAAGTGAACCTCCAGCAAGGTGCAGACATTGATCTGCTTTGCTCCTTTGCGTAATGACCCCTACCTCCCCCAACAGCAGCGGTTTTCAGCTTCTTAAGAGGGTTTGCAGACCACTGACTTTCAGGGAGATGTAGAGCTCTCTGGAAAGACTTCAATATTATCAACATAGAACTGCCAGCCTACAATTCGTAGCTCTACAAGAAATAGTTCATTGGCTTGCAGGGCACAGAAATCAAAACGACGGTGCTGCAGATTCCAGCGATGCTGAAAAACTGAACACAGTGGTGTGGTAATATCATCACAGAGGAACTAGGCAGGAGATAGAAATGATGAAAGAGTCTCCCTAATAATGTACATACAGGCTGATAGCATCATTTATTGATGGCATTTACTTTGTGCTCTCTGTCACCCCACAAGATACTGAGAGAGGGGAAAAATCAGGAAGGTGGCTCACACTATGCATTACTGCCCAATGCATTGTGTTCATATTCTAACAATACCTGGAGAGCACAGGTGTGACAAAACAAGCATTTCCACCTCTTTCATACTACCTTCATTACCAAAGCCATGGCAAAACACCATATCCTACTGATTTAGCAGCAGTTGGACACGAGAAATGCATTTGGTGAAAACTTGACCAACTGTCTGTTGTCATGGTAATTTAGCAGGTAAAAATAATTTCTCAAATAACTTATAAACAGACAGATGGCAAAAATCCTCCTACACTCTCCAAACTAAAGCAGAGTCAATAAGAGGCAGTTTACATGCCAGTTCTATACAGTTCTGCTTGTTGAAGGAAACACTTCTCCAAGGTCATCTTCATAGTGTCGGTATCTCACCTGTAGAACTCGAACAAAAGGAAGATCAGGGACACCGCAAAAGCACTGAGACGATGTGGAAGTCAAGTCAGCACAATTTAATCTAGAAACTCCTAAGGAACTACAGACATGCCCCAAAATAAAGATCCTACACAAAATAAGGAAATTAATCCAGTAGCATACCAGGAAACTAAAGCCATTCTGATAATTCCTAACGCCCTTCCCTGCTTATAACTTGTTAGGAAATGAGAAATAGTTCAGCCTGCTGTAACAGGAGCAATCCAAGTACATTATCCAAGTCAATGTTGAGTTTTTCAACACAAGTTTTCTGAAGACAGGAAAGCTGGGAAATCAGTAAGATCCCCACAGCATCTCATTAACCAAGTGTGATTGGTGTGCACTGGAAGCAGAACTGTGCAACCACGTCAGCCACGACACAGCGCCTTGTTCTGAACCACGAAACTCGTGGAATCCAGAATCCCTCTGCAAGTCACACACAGTTAGGTCATTCCAACATTTCGACTCAATTCCCTCATGTCTAAACATAGCCGGAATAGGAGCTGTTATTTCTCAGAACTGTGGATGAGGCAGGCTGCTGACGAGGTGGTTATCACAGAAAAGCAGAGCAACGCTCACGTTATTCTTGGGCAGTATCACAACTTCCAACTAAAAAGCTGCACTTTCCCAAATACAGCAAACAGCTTTCTCCTTAAAGGAGGAGATGCTGAGCACTGCTGTCAGAAAAAGTCAGATTTTTCCAAGTGCAACAGATTGTCCAACATAAAGCATTCAGGTAACTGAGAGACAAAGAAAGAGAGCATCAGAGCAGAACACCTCCTGCCTCCCATCCTGGCATTGTTTCACTTCTGGATTCATCTGCACTGCCATGCTCCCCTCACTCCTCCCAACCACTTTTCTCAATAAGTATTCAAGATAACGGCTCTAACATTACAGAGGTTACTTTTCCTTTGATAGAAGTTTTTTCTAATGCTCCTATCTACTGGGATTTTCTGTCTTCCCTGCTAAATGAAATCACTCCGTCAGAAAAGTGGAAACGAAAAGTTCTTTGCACAATTTGTCCATGCTCTCAAGTGCACTGTGGGCAGCGTAATGCTCAGAAATAAATACTGCTGCTTTTCACTGAGATCTCACTAACATCTTAAGTCCATGAATATCTTTGAGCAAGTTCCCCAAACAAAAATCAGGAATTTGGGAAGAAAAACTCCTGTATTTTACTATCAGCAGCTCCTTAAAGGGTGAAAGAAAAATGCAAGATTTAAAGGTTGATATTCCTCTATTTCCATCTCCCAAAAAGGAGTGAGGCAAAACCAAGCTGACATTGATTTACAAGCACACTGTGTGGGGGCAGAGCAACAATCTTGAATGAGTTTACTTTTGTTGCCTTTTTCTGTCCTTACCTCTGATCACAGCTTTAACTCGGTCATTTTCTCTGCTAGCTCAAGTCACTCGAAGCCATCCTTCACAGCAACGAATACAACCTCCACAAAGATTGAGTACTCAGTGCTGCTGCTTGGTGAGGCCACCAAGTGGTCTTTGGATTTTTCCCAATGATGTATTGTTCACAGTGACAGAACATGCACATCTCAAGAGCATGATGCACTGCCATCACTGACCAGTAACAGAACCAAGGAAATATTGCACCAAGTCTGCAATCAGCACCTGGTGCTATCAGCTGGATTTGACTTAAAAGCAGCAGGGTTACTGACACACACATTCTAAAAACACCAAACAAAAGCACGTCATTTAAGGTCTGAAATTGCACACAAGTTTCAAAAGCACAAAGGCAAGTTCCTTTAGAAATATGACTTGGATTAAAGAAAGAATAAATAAAACCTATGACATGATTCTTGAATAGCCACTAGAAGAACGCTTTCCCCACCTCACAGTGCAACATGAACACGTAGAAAAGTCAGGTGTCTGCTTAAACTGAAAAGACAGCTGATTGAAAATGAGTTCCAGTCTGCATTCCAGATCTCTTAGCACTGAGCATGGCATAGCAAAAGTAATTATTTTACCCATTGTGAAATGTCTTCTCCCCTCTTTAACTCAGATCTTGCTGTACAACTCTGCCACAAAGTGCTGCAATACCTGCAAGGGAAACCTCTGCATGTTGAAGCTGTTATGAATTTTTTCTGCTACTCACAAAGCCAAATAGGTTGACATGTATCATAACTTCTCTTAACAATAAACCCAGAGCAGCTGGGGCTAAAAGCTGTGTCTCTCTCCAGAAGAAGATATTTACACTAAGTCTATAGCTAAGACAGCATTTTTTTTTTATTTTTTTTGTTCCCAGATCTAAATAAAGAATTAAATCAAAGTTGTGTAATTAATTTTTTTCTTCAGGGCCTGGATGGAGCTGAATTCTAAATGCCCCCTCTTTAACAGGGGAAGCTAACAGCATGTCCTTTTCTCAGACAGAAATACGCTTATACAACACAGAATTGCTTTAAGAAGTCGATTAAAAAAAGTCAAATTACAAATATTAGAGTTGTGAAATACAGCCTCATGTTGTAAAAGAAACAGGTCAGAGAGCTCTACTCCTACTTGGAAGGTTCTTTTCTCACCTCAGCAACCCACATCTGCAGTACTGAACGCTACAGGGCAACTTCCAATTCTTAGTTCTGCTTTAGAAAGGAGAGCACGAATGACAGCCATCACACACATCCTTCCTCTGAGGGATGGTAACACCCAAACCAGCTCAAGTGTCCTCTGCAGAGCTCTGAGAAACCCTCCAGCAAATATCACCCGTGCTGATAGCAAACATCCAAGTTATTACAATCAAAGCACTTCACAACTGAGATTTAATTCATCAAATAGACGACTGTAACACAGGAAAACAAATCCAAGGAGGAAAAAAAACAAAAATGACATCAAGCTTGCTAAATATGTATTGTTTATTAAGGCTTGTATTCTCCTAGAGGAAAAAGTTAATCCGATGCTGTCCATTACTCCTTACAGGCAGTAACAGTCCAGAGACAGTTATATGTTCTAAATACAAGTCTAAATGATACAGATTAAACTTTATTTAAATTGGAGGTCCTTTTGGAGTAAATAGTATTCAGAAGATACTTGCTTTCTAATATAGTAAAAGATCCTCTACAATAAACACGTGCAGATTCAGTGTGCTAGAGCAGCGGACATGAGCACCATTTCCATGCTTAACTGGAACTCCAGTTGGTGACAGGTTCTCCGACGGTCCCCTCACTCCACAAAAACATGACAGCAAATTCAGTTTCTTAAAACAGGTTTTTTTTTACTCATCCAACAGAAAAAAAAAATTAGACATACACACTGTCAATTTTAAACATCTGAGGCATAATCCATCATATTATCCATACTATTAGTTCCTACGTTAAAGCTCAGCATTATTGGTATAAAAATTTTAAATGGCATTAGGATTTGGGGCGGGAGGGGGAGGGAGTAATGAAGGAAGGATTAAAAATGATCTGCAATTAACTAATAACACCTGAAGCTGAAACAGGTTTCAACACATTGTCCAAAACCCCTGCAATGTTGATAGCATCACATTATTTAATCATTAAGCTACAAAAACCATAAAGCAGAATTATGGCTGAGAGAAAGCATCTCGCTCACTCTCAGCAGGATATGGTAGAACAAATGCACACTGAAGCACTGGTTAACAGAATGTGAAAGGGAAATATTTTCCAGAGAAACAATTTCACTGACAATTTGAGTTTCTACTAGACAGAAAAAAACAACCATGGTGCATTAGCAATTTTAAAAGTGTAATTGTACAGATAAAGAAAGAGGCAGAGCAGCTGCACAAACCGATCTGAAATTTAGTTTTCTCATTTCAAAATTCTGAAGTGCAGTATCTTGGTTTTTTGAACTGACAAAAATCAATGCATGGTTTCTTACATTTGCCATGAACAAACAGGGTTTGGGGAGAGGATGAAGAAAGATTTGTCACGTATTCTCCACAATCTCTAAATCTGGCTAGGAACATAATTTGTGCCAAAACAAAGTCTTTGGGAAGCACTGACACTTTAGTATGCTCATGTATAGGTCCACATTAGGTTAATAGAACTGTTTATCAACTTAAAAAAAATTAAAAGAGACACACCTTTATTAATGATTTCTACAGAATTTTACATAGAAAAAGATACAAATTAATGCAGATCCACCTGGGCAAAAATAAACTACAAAGATGCAACAACTTAATTTCCCCTGCACGAGAAGATATATTGGAGCTGAAAGCTTTAGTTTGTCCTGATGCCAGGATACAGCACCAGAATACTTAAATTTTGTTTCTCAGTCGGATTTAATATCAGTTCTAGTATATATATCAAACTGTATATGTATATTCTTATTGTTTGTTTCGATTCTGACGTTCCTGCAAAGAGAAAAAAGGTAAAAACAGTTAAAGATTTCAGTCAAATAGACAAGCAAAAGCATTTTAAATAGTGTAACAGCACTGATGTGATCCCAGACAACGGTTGTATGCTTTGTTAAAACAAACCTGCTGACACGTTTTAAAATACCAGACAAATCCAAGGATTTGCTAAGAATATTAAAGTACAGCTTCAAGTGGAACAGCTGAATAAATACCTGCAGTGACTTCAAGCTGACAGCCTGTGAAGGTCACAGCAAGGAAGGCCTGGAATGCCAACTCCCCTGACCTGAACCAGGACCTGCAGCACTCTGCTTCCTGCATTACTTCAGCTACTGCAGCAGCAGCACGGCCAATTCAAGAACAGAAAGCAGATGGTAGTTTACTGAACCAGTAAACACAGAGCAGTCCACGGAACCAGTGTAATTCCGAAGCACTGAAGCACTTTTGTTCAGTTGTATTCAATAACAACAGGATCTGAACTCTCTAGGAATTCTGTTCCTACTCCTTCCTACCTGTTCAATTACTCTGGAAGGCACACTGAAACCCCTGACACGTCAGGGGGGAAAAAAGTTGTTCTGTAGAAGAAAAGTTCAGTGCTTTTCATGGTCTGATAAAAACCAGCACGGCTGGACAGAACAACTCAAATATTTCTGAAGACATCCTAGTACAGAAGCCAGCAGTTCTTGGAAATCTCTCACAAGTCTCTGCTAGCCACAAATACAGAAAATAGATTATCTCAGGGATACCTGCAGGCATCCCACGATTATTTTAAGTCTTCATGTAACTTGTGCTCACCCAGCAGCAAGCAGGGAAAACTTTTTCAACAATTGCTTTAGAAATCCTGTAAGTTGCAAAACATCCAGAAGACAGCAAGACAAACTGGATAAAATACACTGCTGTACTTGGAGGCTAGGGCATTCTTCCAGCTAAGACATCATGCAGAATGAATCAAAAGGGTGCAGCCTTACTGCTTTTTGTTGCACCCCAATTGTTTAAAACAGACTGTAGAGTTCAAAACAGGCATGTAGAGAATCTACTTTATGTACTGTCCTTCCAGTCCTAGTTCTTAGTAACACAACTGTGAAGTGGCCTATGCTTAAGAGGAAGCTCTTAAACTGCAGATTTTACTTGTTCTGTGGAACCTTTGTGGACAAAATACACCTCCAAATTGTTTCTGTTGCAATGTAAAGGGTATTTGCAAACACACAAATCATTAAATGAGTGTTCTGATTTTATGTTGTAAGCAGCTAAAGCAGCAAATAGTTACACTTATAATGAAGTATATTGGTTTCTGAATTCAGAGTATTATTTCAATTTCATAATATAATTAAGTAAACAGAAGTCTTGAATAAATTCTTAATCTAAAGACAAAACAGTAAAATCATTTCACCAAATCAGCAAAACATACCATGTAATATCTTCTTAATTGAAAGAACTTATTGCTGCCTGCCTTTTTCAACTACAGGTGGTTAGAGTCCAGAACTGAAACAAATTGATCCCATTTTCAGACTGCCACAAAAGCACTTGTTCCATTCAATGGCTTTTGAATTCAGCAAGAACTACCATCTATTGAGCAAATTTATTAAGTGCTTCCTCCTACCTTGCTGCTCTTTTTCCTCTCAGGGGCTACTCTGAGTCTTCCTTTGAAAAAAGGTCTGAAACCATACACATGGACAGGGAGGAGCCTGGCGTAACAGTTCTTCATGCTCTGGTGTCTGGCTGTTTTTTTTGGAAGATCTAACTCTCAGATCCTCTCCTGCATTGCTACTTGGCACTACTGCAAGCAAGAACAAGCAGCTTTGTAAGTCAGTAACTTAGCTGTGCTCATCTGGGCCTTGAAGATCCATCCAGAGCCTTTGTAAGCTCTCTTCTCCAGGGGGAATTCTCTGATGTCTCAGAGGGGAGCTCAGGCTGCATGCTTCTTCACACAGGTGGCATTAATATGGATGGTCAGACATGGGAAAGTGCTTTTCACAGAACTTGCAGTAATTTCCATTTCTGAGACACCCATCCCTGTCAAACTTCTGTTCTGCACACCCTGGTATAAATCAGCTGACAATTTTCCTGATGAGTTTTATTTGTTAAGGTCAGTAGGATGAAAGTATTCATATCCTAACACGAAAACATGTCATCCTTTCATCAGGAAACATAGTTTGTGCTAATCTCAGAATAGCAATGTTTCTGTTTTTAACTAAAGTTTTGGAGGAAGGACAATAGCCCAGTCTTAAAAGTTCTGTCAACAAACGTTCAAAGAAAGCACACCAAGAGTAAACCTTTACACAATGTTACAAGAGCATAGCTAACACCTTACAGCATGTATTGGCTCAGAAGAAATACACTTGTTGACTCGAGAGCTTTCTGAGCTGGAGCTGCTCTGCACCTTCAACAAGACACCAAGGTACAGACCTGAGCACCACTGACTGCTGTGACCCAGAGCAGAGGGGAGAGCACAGCAGCCCCAGTCCAGCACGTGGGGCCCTCAAGCCAAACACAGACCTGGGAAGGGGAACCGCTGACACCGGACAGCAGGTCAACCTTTCTGTCCTACCACAAGAACCTGCAACAAGTTTATTTGCTTTACAAGTCTTTTTAGTTTGGAAGAATTTTGTGCAGACTATACAACCTGTTTCAAGGGAATGTTAAGAATTAATACTACGCTATACTGTATTTTCTTTTAAAATATTTTCTCACACGCATTGCAACTTTTAAGAGTTTGAGCTTAGATCACAGAAGTTGCTCTCTGTGACACACTCATACTGTAGCAGCTTTTGGAAAGGACTCAGAAAAACAGCGGGCAGGAGAAATTTCATGCCACTTGCTCTTTGGCTTACTCCCTTCCCAGGTTGTGGATCATCAGATTGGGCAAAAATAGCTTATTACTGTGGCAAGTCAGAGGCTGGACTTACAGGACAGCATGATCAAATCTACCATGATTTCTACATGACACAGCCCTTACTCATCAGTGTGATCAGCAACGCTTCTTGGGCCCTTCAGTGATTTTCATGCACATCACATTATACCCACCTAAAATTCACCTGAGGATTTTGAGTTAAGAGATGTTCCCAGACCAGTTAAATTCAGAGAGCACGCACTGGAGCTTGTGCTGCACCCAGTAGTTAAGGTAACACTGGCTAGCAACAAAATAGAAATGTTTAAAGGAAACAAAGCCATGGATTGCTAGTGGCTTGCATCCAACAGATTACATGTTGTTACTCTTCCCTACTAAATATGTGCATAAATGAAATAAAAGCGTTCAAACTCTCCATGAGTAAATTTTTAAGAGTTCTTTTGTAATCATGACGGTGATGAAGTGGAAGCACAAGTTTTGACATGCAATTTTACTGCTAAACAGAGTGTGGTGAATAAAAAACCATGCCAACCTGAAAACCAATTCAGATGCCACATCCAAACAACCATTTAAGCCACAAGACAGTCACCTTATGGCAGTAAGGGTCTTCAAAAATTGTCACAGGAAGGTTAGTTAAGGTATGCTAAGGAGGGTTCAACTTCAATAGCAGGAACTTCACAACAATAGGAAGTTTAATTGTGTGTTTATCTTGCAAAGAATCTCTTCCAGTAATCAGCTAGACTTCTAATATTCACTTATTCAATGAGAGTGGAAAAAAACTAACTTTCTAGACAATTCTATAGAACAGAACCTGATGAGCTGCTTCTTACTTTTCACAGCCTCACTGTTGATCTCCAGTACTACTGCATTTCTCAGGGTACTCTGTCTATTGTCCTAGATTCACCTGATTAGCTCAGGAAATAAGTGTTAAAGCAGACTTCAGAGTTTATTTTCTGTATGTGTAATACAAGCTAGAGCCTCAGCTTTGAATGAGGCAAAAAAGACATTGTTTAGAAAAACTGATCCTCTTATAAAAGCAGTGACCTGGGTAAGAATATCATATTAACACTTGAACTGAAAGGGCAGAACAGTTATGTATATTAAAATAACCCAAAGTGAGGTCAGCCCAACAGGAGCATTATTAGCACACCGAACTACTTCAAAGCAAAGGAAGCTCAGCACTCAGTGAACTGCCATCTGATCTTCCTCAGGCCACTAAGCTCGCTGCTCAAGAAGGCTGGATCTCCTATCACTTCACTGCTTGATGCAGATATGCACCAACTGTTTCAGATGCCCCAGCACTCCCACTCCTCACACACATCAGTCTCCCCCCCAGACTCGGTAACGAGTCACAGGAAGACGCAGCATGAAAACTAAAACCAATCTCCTCCCTGGACTGTAAACATGGGACAAAGGAATCCCAACCTTTTGACTTGCTCCAAAGGAGTTTGGCAAGCAGGCTGAGGGTGGTGATTCTCCCCCTTCCTTCCACCCTTATGAGACCCCACGTGCCGTGCTGCGTTCAGCTCCGGGACCCCCAGCACAAGGGACACGGATGTGTTAGAGTGGGTGCAGAGGAGGGTTGTGAGGATGATCAGAGGGCTGGAGCACCTCTCTGAGGAAGACAGGCTGAGGGGTGGGGTTTCTCAGCCTGGAGAACGGTCAGTAACTAGAGGGGACTATAGGAAAGCTGAGGAGAGACTTTGTCAGGGAGTATAGCAACAGGGCAAGGGGAAATTTTTAAAAACAAGAGAGTAGATTTATATTATACATGATAAAGAAATTCTTTACTCTGAGGGTCGTCGTGAGGCATTGGAACAGGCTGCCCAGGGAAGCTGTGGATGCCCCATCCCTAGAAGTGTTAATGGATACAACTTTGAGTAACATGATCTAGTGGAAAGGGTCCCAGACACGGGGTTGAAACTGGGTGATCTTTAAGGACCCCTTCCAACTCCAGTCATTCTATGATTATTCAGGATTCCCTCCCACACAAGAGACCAGCTCTCCTTGAGATACAACTTGCATTACATATCGAATTGCCAATCATCTGCTGGACAAATGAAACATTAAAGTAATGGCTTTTAGGTTTCAGTTTGAGGAACCCTGCAGAGAGTACAGAAGAAAAGCTCCAAGCCTTAAGCTCGCCATCCCTGCTGTGTTCGAGTATGCTACATCTGTTACATCAGATGGCTACAAGAAGTTGAGCGGAAAGTTCTGAAGACACTGATCTTTTCTGTCACAACTTAAGGGTACAGTCTTGCTAGCTTAAAACAATTTTACCTTAATTTTTAAATACCCGTAAAGCCTTTAAAGTGGCAACTTCGATTTCAGCACCAAACACATTCAGTCTTTGCTTCAAAACCATTTTGAAGCACGTGTGAGCTGCACTAAACCAGGTTGTAAAGTAAATGCTCTATCTGAAATCCTTTACAAAAAAGTGTATGAAACACTGTTGATATCAAGCAACTTTTAAGAACTATGTAACTAACAATGTACACATCCCAACACCTAGCATTTTGTCAGTCCATTACTTTCAGACTAACTGGAGAAAGGCATTTTTGAAACTGAGGTCACGGGACAGATGACTCCTGGGGCCATGAAAGCGCGCAAGTGTTGACCATGCTTTCCAAGTTACTGCCCCAGTTTCTCATGCATCCTCACTCAAGTCTTTTCAAGAATTAGTAGACATTACAACTAGGAACTGAAAGCCTTTATTAACCCAAATAATATGTACATGGGACTTCAGCAGCAGCAGCACAATCTTTCTAGTACCACTCCAGCAATTTTAGGCAACTCCTTTTCCAGAGAGATCAACCAAGCAAATAAGATGAGGCTAGAATCTTCTTGCTCTTAAAGGTAATATACAAATTTCAAATGCCAACCCAGGTATCCATTTTGACAGATCAGTTTCAGTCAAACAATGCTTAAACACCTCACATTTATGAGGCAAAAAGCTTATGGGGCAACCACTGGTAGAATTCAACTCAAACAGAAACTAGTTTCTAATCTATTAAGCACTAAGATAAAACATAAAAATCACACTACAAAAACTGGACGTAATGTCCTTCACCTGTACCACCGCTTAACCTTTCGCTTTGAAATATATTTGCTATGAAAACATGTCACATAAATAACCGTCAGTTGAGATGTATTAAAAACAGTTTGAATTCCTACTTACATTTTTTCCACCATAGCAGCCTTCACATTTCATTTTCCCCATATCTGTGTATAAAATAAATTTTTTAATAAGTTTACCTTCCGCACCACCTCCTCTTCTTCTTGGCGCTTTTCATAATGAGAAAAGTCATCAAAGATGGAGGTCGTGTGCTTGTAAGTAGCAATAATTTTAAGCACTTGTTTTGCTTTTTCTAAGGGCACCTCCTGTGTATCACGGGAGTTTGTAACGGGTTTGTTGTCATTGTTCTCCAGCCTGATGTGTCGGAGCTGGTTGTTGGGCACATCCTTCACAAAGATCCACTTGACATCAAATTTCCCCTTCCACTTGTCCTGAGACCAGACACCTGCACTGGTGCCATAGTCCACAGGTGATTTCATCTCCGCAACTCCACAGAAATGTCCACTGCCATTGACACTGAATAGCAAGTAGACCGGGCCCTTACTATTCATGGACCGGAAAGCACTGTCCAGGCGTTTGTTGCCATGCTCCGTACTACACCAAATAGAATATTTAATGGAACGATGAATATCATCCTCAGAATAGCTCTTTATTATGAACACACGTCCATTTTTAAGGTTCCACTCAAAATCTTTAGGATTATAGCTGTGAGCAGCTTTCAGTTTTTCAAGAACAGGATGGGACTCACCACTTGGAACAGGGTTAGGCTGGGTACTGCCAGCTGAACTGCTGTCGTTACCAGTTCCTCCACTTTGGCCAAAAGCTGCGTTTCTGTTGCGAGGAGCTACCCAGCGATTTTGGGGTGGCTGCTGAGGGTTCTGATACTGTGGTTGAGTCAATGGAGGAGGTTGAGCTGGAACAGGCTGAACAATTTGTTGCTGTGGTTGTGGAACAGACTGAGGAGAAGGTATCTGTTGGGGAGCTGGAACTTTTGCCACAGGACCCTTATTGTCCCAAGTACCTATGTCCATATTATGTTTTATAGGTGGAGGAGGCAACGCTCCTCCGATCACAGGTCCAGTTTTTGATTTCATTTTAGGCTGTGGTTTTGCAGGCTTGCTAGCTATAGCAGCCCAAGAGGTTGGTTTAGATACTGGCAAGTTTACATTAGTTCCACCATTACCAGAGAGGGCACCTGTCATCCCAGCACTGTTGACAACGGAACCTACTGTTTTCACAGCCGAAGTTGTAACATCGCCACCAATCTTAAGTCCAACCATTCCCTGTTCAATACTGTTCATTCCAGGAGCTTTATTTAATGTATCATTATGAAATCCTGTTTGTCCATCCACAATGGTACCTCCCAGTGAACTAGGTGGATAGCTGTAACTGCTCCCATATGCTGAACTTTGAGTCTGCTGTCCTTGGGATCCACTTGTTCCCCAGGCCGAGAAGGCAGGATTTTCAGGGAAAAAGTTAAACCGGTGTTGATAGATATTATTTCCCAGACCCCCAGGCTGTCCAAAAACAGCATCATGCATAAAATGATGATCTCCATTACTGAGCTGTCCATAGGTGGTGAGATACGGGATAGGAGGATCTCCTCCTGTAGACCATGGTGCTTCACTGAGGGAATAGGGAAACCCAATGGATGGTGGATAGTAACTGGACAGATAAGGATCAGTCATTGATGGATAGCTACTGTTCTGTTAAAGAGAAAAAAAAGCAACTTCAGATATATAAAATTTTGTTCACAGGTAGCCAGAAAACTACATCACCAAACAGAAAAGAATAATAGGGACAAAGAAATTAATTTCTAATTACAGATCTTAGTTTACACTCTAAGAAGAAGGGTCAAAATACAATACCTGGAACATTCACAACACATCCCAGTACTGCTGCTTCACAATGATGCTGGTACTCGAGATTTTGAGACCATGTGAACTTAAGTTACCTTACTACAGGGTCTTTTGTGGTTTCTTCTAGAATTATTTCATCTGCCAATACTCCAGAATATTTCCAGGCACTTACATAACAAGATATTTTGTGTCTCATAGCAGTAAGGATATTTAGTATTTTCACTATGACATAAAAGACTGACCTGTTATAAATCAGCAAATACCTCTCTGAAATCTTAGTTTTTTCTCCCTTACTCCCTCTCAGCTGTCTTTTAGACTTGTTTGAAAAGCCTCTTCTTCCCCTTTAATCTTCCACTGACATCTTATTTGGATTCACTCAATGTTTCTCATATTCAACAGTGCAAAAGAATAAATACAGAATATTCTAAAATAGGATTTTTCATTCTTTAAATAAGCTTGAAGCATAGATATTGGAGACCTTCCAAAACAACACTCTAAATGTAATTACCAGCACGGGGTAGGGAAGGTCAACATCTCCTGTTAATGAGATGAACAGTAGTTATCCTTTCCTTACTCACAGAGAAAGATGATTTTAAAAAGAGAAACTAAGATTTCTTTCAAACTGCAAGATCCCAATCCTGAACAAATATTCTCTGCAAAGTCAGCATAACTGGACTGGAACTTCAGTCATTTATCCAAACATAAGACTATTTCTTAGCTTATTTGGAATATGAAGTAAAAAAGACTCCTCGCTGAAGATGAGCATTAATACCCAACTGATAAGGTAAAGGGTCATTTTTATTACTCAGTTTTCAGTGATTCTCCTCCATGGCACCCAATATCCTTACTTTCCATATAAAAATTGATACCATAAAACACCACCATGACTCACATACACCACTGCAACCACTACTGAGATTTCAACAGCCTTAATTCACTGTTACTGATTCAAGACATCACTGCTGCCTCTGCTCACACTGCCCTCATGTGCAAATTCTGTCATTAACAAGAAGTATACCATCTACCTTCCTATAAGATCTTTTAAAATGCATGAAATTTTCTAAGCCTCCCAAGCCAAAATAATCTCTATTTAGCATAGGAAAGCATATTTTTTCTGGGAGTCTTTACATTGAGATTTATACCAATGTATTGTTTCTGAAACTGTCAATGTAAGAAAAATGTAGAAACAAATGCTGGTGAAAAGGAGGGGAGAACAGTTCTTATGAGATATTAACCTTTGTATTTTCCACAGAAAGAACTTACTAAGACCACAAAGATGAAATCTAGAGAAAGCAGGTGTCTTGTCCTGAAATATTTCTGCTAAAGGATTCTAGACAATTACTGAGACTGATACCTCCTGTAAACATAGTCTAAAGTTTCTGCAAAGACTGTAACATATTTAAGAAAAAGTTTCAGAAATATCTTCACAAAGCATTTGATCTATTTTAACCGGCTTAATGCCAGAGCATGTATGAGAAACCCTGACAGAGATCGTTCACTGCAACAGCAGTTACATTAATTCCAACAAACTCATCCTTGACCTTTCTGCACCCTTTCCTATTTTAGTTTTTTTTTTAAAAAAAAAAAAACATTGTGTTAATTAGGGAGGAAATCCTTCTTTCTCTGAGCAGTACAAAATCTGAGTCCTATTTAATGCTACTGTCACTTTCTACTTAGAACTGTAAGACCACCTACACAATTGGTTCTTGCAGCATGTCAAGTTCTTGCTGCAGCAAAAAAAAAAAAAAAAGTCAATGGAGCTAAGCTTTAGTGTATCTAGACTATTTTTTTTTTTTTTAAACCACATAGAGGAACTTTCTTGCCAGCAAGTTCAGTGATGCCACCAACATTGACAGTGGCACCTATCAGCTTCAGACTGAACTACAGATTTATTTTTTAAAACATAATAACAACATACCTCTGCCAAGTCTCTCTCTCTTTGAGAGAAGAATTTCCGCATCTCAAGTTTCTAAAAACTTTGTTCACATTAAATGTTTGAGTGTTAAGTCAAAAATTACTTGAATTAGAAAGTACTTACAACTACAGTGGTACTTAAGTACTGGATGTTGACTGAATCTTCAGTATAATGAACTGAATTGTATTCAGAGTTTGCATTACAGTGCATTACCTTTAAAGCAATACATTTTTAAGATACTTAAGAGGAAAGGAAAGAAGAGCTGCTATCTGCTCAAGTGTAAAAAAGCAAGCAGGACATCTGCAATCCTTTCTCAAAAGCACTATCCAAATTTCAATAACAGCTATATTCAGGATTATCAGGATTATTTAAAAAAAACTGGGAGACCCCAGAAGCAGAAACACCAGACTTTCACACGTAACTCTTCTATTAAAGAACTGCAAGATAAAATAAACTGTCACAGTCCAGCTCTATCAATAACCTGCAACTTGAGGAGCAATCAGCAGACACTAGCTGGAGCATTAACTTCATTTTCACTTGTGGCCATCTGGATACACACAGTAACATTAGCTTTGTGAGCACAAGCCTAGTTGTATTACTAAGTAACACAATATGCCAGTCATTTCTTTTTCCATTTCTATTTAAGGAATTTGCTTCCTCAACACAATCCTATGAATTGAGTGCCAAAAGCATGCCTAAGAAAAAAAACATTAAGTTAAAAATACACTAACCTGATTTGACTGCCCAGAAAGGTAAGGTTCAAAATCGTTGTCATGAACTGTATCCTTCTGATGTAATGAACCATTTTGTACTAGAAAGAAAAAGGTTACAACATTATAATACTGCTTAGGAACATTTCAGTAAAGAGCTCCACTTCATGTTACTTTAGGAAAAGCCATACTTCTTCACAGCATGAAGAATCCTGAAGGGATAACTTTTGTCCCCACAGTTTGTCTGTACTACTGCTTACAAAACTAAGCTTGAGAAATTAAAAATAAATAAATCAAGCTTTCCTACAGATGAGTGCATAGAAAACACCTGTGAATTGCCTGAACCAAGAAATACAAGAACTTTGTAAAAAATATTAGGAAATATCAGATGTTGTGGTCCATAATTAGAACTCTCAGAACTAATTTGCTTCTCCCAGTATGTGTTGTTCACTGCTTAAGTTGGCTAAAGTGAGCTCAGGCGAGCTTACATTTAATTAGGAAATAATGACTTCTGAGTGCCTTGATAGTCTACCATTTTCAGGCAAAATTTCAGTTTCACCTTTTAAAGGTGTAAAATAGAGAATTTCCTTAATAAAAAGCCTACTTATGCATAAATTACTGAGAGAAAAGCAATCAGAACCCATTCCTGAAAGCTATACAAAAGCACAACTTGTTGCGTTACATGAAATAACTTCCTTTGCTGTTTTACATTAAAGAAAAAAGGTCAAGAAACACATTATGTGATGGGAAAACAGAGCTACTGTCCCACAGAACAGATAAAGCAGAGCTACACAAAATACAGTGCTCAGCAAGCAAGTTTGTGAATTTATGGAAATATCCCTGGAAAGACTGTCAGGGGAGGCAAAAGAGCATATATAAATACAGGAAATAGTCTTAACTTCTTGGGACTAGAGACAGCTGGATTTTTAAGGCAAGCTATGATATTATGACTAGAAAGCATTTATGAGTTGAAAGACAATGCTAGCTCCTAAATCTAAACAATTCCACACCCACTAGCCATCACAGAATGGATCAGGGTATTTTCTTGAGTGACCTGCTATTGAAATTAAAATTCAAACGAGGCACGGATGTTATAAGAAGTTTACCATCTCCACTAGTTAATTATTTAAGGAATTTTAATTTAAAAAAATTAAGTTTGTGGGGTTATTTATCACAGTACCTATACAGCTGTCCAGTAACAGAACGGTATTCATACAGCAGGAAAAGACTAAGCAAAAGTATGTAGAAATACTGATTTATTGAACAGATATCACTACAGTTTTGTGTTACTTTAAAGACATAAAGAGGTGCTAAGTCTGTTTCGTATTACCACATTTTTTCCCACTGTAAACTCCAGAGCATTAAGTGGGAAGCAAGCAAGCCCACATGAACAACAGTTTCTATCTCCCTGAAACAAAGCAGAACTTCCTCTGTTCCAGATGTTACCCACAGGGACTGAGAGCACAGCCCTGCTGCTAAGCCCCAGGTACCTGCACAGCTCAGCTCCTACAGAAATAAGAAGATCTCAGCACCATCCTCACCTTTGTTATCCTGTCCTTTCGGTCTCTGGAAAGCCACAGCACACGATTGGGTACAGGAAAAGAAACAAAACCCAAAAAAAAAAAAAAAAAAAGAGAGAGAGAGAGAAAAATAAAGTTGTTTTCAGAAAAACGCTGATATTGGTGGGGGGGGAAAGGGCCTCCCGGGACACAGCTGCAGCACACGGGG